>CAEFZP010001209.1:40000-147500 GCA_903064625.1 Mallotus villosus | reverse complement strand
AGATTGTACATTTGGTGGTGTATATTTACCCTTGCAAACTCGTCATTGACATTCTCTGAAATAAGAAAGACAGAAGATATAAGAAGCAGTGGAGTATGACTATACACATTTTGTGCAGATTCTGTCGCAAGACACTTTTCTAAAACTTCCACTCACGGTTTCAACAAAGGCCAGGTGCTCTTCTGATTGGCTGAAGTGGTTGCCAATCTCCACAGCCGTGGCCGTGCCTTCCTGGCATTGGCTCATCCAGCTCTTGTACTCCCCCTGATCAGGAAGTCGGTCTAAAAAGATCTTGAACGCCTCCCATACCATCTCTTGGCACACTGGTCGAAACACACACACACACATGATCATTTCAGATAACCAGGTCATGATTCATAAAGGTTTTGTATATATGTAAGCATAGCTCATAATTAACATGCATGTCCTTGAGTCACTTGGTTCATACCTCACTAGACAACAACAGTCCACTTTTATACCTCCTTTTGTACATCAGTGCATTAGTCCCATCTCCATGCAGCATAGTGTTTGCCTGACACACAAATTATTTCGCCGCTGCAAGCATAAGAGACCTATGCTTTGTCAAAGACGTTTATCGGTGACCAATCAGAGCTGGGCTCCAAGCTCAGGAGACCTATGCTCTGTCAAAGACGTTCATCGGTGACCAATCAGAGCTGAGCTCCAAGGCTCTTGTAAGCTTCTCTACTGCTGAATCATGGTTGCAATGATTTCTAGTTTCCTGAGACATGCAGAATCAGGCAACAACTTGACTGTCCCCCCCCGCCCCCCTCCCCTTTCTTGGTGACAAAAGTGCCCCCACCCACGGACCCACGGTGATCCATGGGCTCTTCCTGTATTCGCTCAGGTAACTAAATGGACTTATCCTGACTTACTGTGACTTACCAGCCAGGCTTACTCTCCAGTAGGACACCTTGATGTCTTCCAGGTGCCCAGAGGAGAGCTTCCCTTCTGAGGAGAGCCTCACGCTGGGGGTGGATGTAACCAGGGCAACAGACCTAATCAGCTAGCGCTTTAGCACTCATTAGCAACCAGATGTCAGCGTTAGCTGTGCTGCTGGACAGTGTGTGAACTCTGTGGGCCCTTGTCCTTTCACAAGCCCTAACCTTTCATCTAGACAGCAGGGGAGGGGAGCAGGGGCGTGTCCAGACATTTTTGATAGGGGTGGCACCAGGGGTGGCCCGCCTCTGACTGGGCATATAGCCAATCATATTTTAAGATATTGGGGTGGCCAATCAGATTTCAGGGGTGGCCCGTGCCACCCTAGGCCACTCCCTAAACACGCCACTGGAGGGGAGAGACTGGGCATCTGGACACTTTTGAAGGTGCTGGCTAAGTAGTTTTTACATGCTTACGCACATCCTTCACAAGTTTTAAAAGGTAGCCTTGTAACGATGCCGTATTGTAAAAGACTGTTATTCTGATTTGAACATAATCCCTTTTTATTAACGGAAGGTGGGAAACTCATAATAATGTAGACTGAGTTGTGGAAGGGTATTTGGCTGAGCTGTAGTACCCCAGCGGACCACTAGTGGGCCCACAGGTTGGTAACAGACTTGTAAAAGACTTAAGCACGCGCCTGTGCTGTAAGAGGTAGCCTATACTTTACGCCCTGTAGAAAAAGTTGACCCCCCCCCCACCCTGCCCTAAACATAAGCGATTAAGCGGCAATGCTATGTAGTCTAGTGTTAATAATGGTTTGTGCTGTATCATGTCAAGTCAAGGACCACACACACACACACTTACCTCGGAGGTGAAAATAGCTCAGGTGGTTTTCGATGGCTTGCTGCACGGTCTCCTGCGCGCATAGTTTGACTCCGCTTGGAAACAGAACGTTACGCTTCCGTCGCGGAATAGCTCCACTGTCCTCGTGAGATAACTTGTGGGCTGGTAATTGAAGACTGTTTTGAGGAACTGGCAATATTGAATGACCTGATGATATCCCAATGGGTATATCAAAATTATCCAGTTCTGTAGGAAACCTAGGTGGAACCGTTACAGTCCCATTCGCTGCATCTGTTAAAATAAAGAAACCGTTAGTCAACAGGTGGAATCTGTCGACACAATTTGAATAGTTTTGAACTACGTACCTGTCCGCAACAATGCTGCAAGAATGAATGCAAGAGCACATAAAAAGAAATTCCCTGAAAAGTCCAACATGATAAATCCGTAGCGAGTTTATCTCCTAGGATACAGGGTCAAGTCGACAAGCTCTTCTTCTCGATTCGTCCAACAGAGGTAGTTTTACCACCTTGCGAGCTTGCATAGTTCGGAATTCCACAAGCGCATCAGAATATTTGATCACAAATTAATTTCGATTAGACAATTAGTATTACAGCCTCTCTTTACTTCTGTCGCGTGGCCGAGGGGAAGAATGCCGCTTGGTGCTGAAGACAGCGCACGCTCTTCTCAGCTCGGCAGATGGGAGAGAGGGATAGCTTCTTCTTTTTTTTGCTCTCTAATCTTGTTTGCTAAGCCTTTTAGCCTAGCTCGTCAAGAAGTTACTGGAGCAGAACTGGGAATAGAGCTTAGTGCAAAAGTAACGTGGATGGATAGAAAAAGAGGAGGAGGCGGAGGCCACCTACAGCGCGAGCAGACTGGAAGCGTGAACTCACTCTAGAGGCCTTGATCAGTCAGGTTACCAGACAGTCTGTCAGTCTTGGCTCGTCACCATGAACTGCGACTCGAGGAAGTTAATATATGTGGCAACAGCTGGCCTATCTATTTCTGTCGGTCGGTATTGAGTCGACTGGACTCGATGGTTCGTTTAAACCTGACCATGAATCAGCCGTGTGTTGAACTGTTCTCGACAGTGAGTCTCTTACATTAGCCTACACAAAGAGCTACCCAAGGCACCGGTTACTGCAGGTCCTTAATGGTTCTAGGACATCTGTACATTTCAGTGGAAAGCAAGTTTTGAACTTTCGCTCAGCAAATCAATCAATCAAGTAGGCTATAGCCTTTTTAGAAGCAACGTTACAGAAGCCTTTGCGCATGGTCTATAGAAATGCACCTAAACCAACCTAAACCCTCAAGGAAATCTCTGGTTTCAATAGGCTACACATTTTATAAATAGAGAGCAAAATATAGATCATTGACGCAGATTTTGTCGTTAGGCTTTGACTAAGAGGTTATAGCCTACAGCCTAATTACTCTTCAGAAAGGTCGGGGATGACCCTTCAAGAAGCTATAAGCAGCCTGCTTTTAGCAAGCACGTCTGGGTAGGAAGTTGGAGATGGTGGGCTGAGTGGGCTACAGCTGAAATCCTCTGTGTGTGTGTGTGTCTGTGCGCGCGTGTGTGTTTAGTCATGGGCTTAGGCCAACTTGTCCCATAACACCTCACTCTCGCTCTTTTTAAATACCGCCAAAGCCCATATTGATCTCATAAACTGTCTACCAAACTCATAAACATCATCCTTCTTCTCTGTCCATTCAGCACTTAATAAGTTTGTTGAGGCTATAGCCTCACCAAAGGCCGTCAGATTATGAACGTTTTCAAATATTTTTTCTCGCGTTATCGCACACTTTTACTACATGTATATTTAAACTGCTTATCCAGAACACTAACCATTGGTTAGAAAGCCAAATTGGCTATAGCGGCTGCTGCGCGCTTTCCCCCCACTGTATGGTAATTTACCTATCTTGACCTTAGCCTTAGTTTTGATTATAACTCATCAGTTTTACTGGGCATCGTCTTATCCCCAAGCCAAGTAATGTTACAAGAAAAGGCGCACCTCTAGATCGGTTGTCGGTCTCATCAACTGTCACACACACACAGGTTACATAACGCTGGAAGAGCGGCCTTGCCCATCTGACATATCTGACACAGGGGCAAATCTAGGTTACCACTTTTGGGGGGGCTAAGCCCCTAGATAAAACCTATTACTTTTCCTGTGACCCAGCAAAATTAGGGGGGTCTGGGGGCATGTTCCCCCAGAAGACATTTTGGAAGATATCCTTTTAAATAGTGTCCTCTAGTGGGTTTTAGGAAGAGAAATTAACACATTTAGATTTAAAATATGAATAACCTTTTTTTGGACACATGGACACAGGTGGGTCAGAAGGGGACGATGACAATGACAACCAATCATGTCTGAACGCTTGTTGTTAACAAACCACTGCTATTCATTAACACCGGGGACAGTAAACATTCATCGAGTTACAACATTAGCGCCAACGATCAACGACAATGTCCTTCAGTGGTTTAGGCTCGGAGCCAAGCAGTTAGCAGGAGAGCCAAGGCTACTGTGCTGTGAGGCAGACAAAGGCTTGCTTAGTGGCACTCACTGTAATGCCCACTGAGCTCTTTACTCTTGTAACCTGAGATAATTGACAGCAAACTGGAGGTCGGTAAGCAAACACACACAAATGCTCAACAGCCTACACACACACACATTCAATACCTGACACTGGAACATACTTGACTGTGTGGAAATCACTGTCAAGGACACACGGATCAAACTTTTCTGGACTACTGAACATTTTTGAAAGGACTTCATATGTTTTAAGCATGGTGTGTGTGGGAATGTGGTCTCCTGCATGTTTTAGCTGAGGTATGTGGATGGTCCTGGGTTGGTGGTCGGCAGAGACTATAAGGAGGAGGATTAGAGGGGAGGGGGATTAGAGGGTGGGCAGAATGGGGAGGCAGAAGGGGGAGGAGGTCTCTCAAAGTCATAGACAGTAAACAGGTCTAATCTGGGTGTCTAGCTGTGATTAGATTACGGTACTGGGAATGGCAGTAATCTAACGGAGACTGAACTAAATGGAGCCTTTCCCTTCTATAGAAGACAAGAGACCAGCGCTCATCTGGACCGTACCATTCTAGATGAGGGGGGTGGGGGGGGATCAGTCACAGAGGTCTGACCCCTCCTGTCATCCTCCGGACAAACCAATAGACACTTGAAGACGATGGTATAGACCGATTGGGGACCTGGTTTGTTTTAGACCACGGCTTATGTTGGGGAGACAGAGAAGGGAGAACATGGAGGAAAATGCCCAGGGCAGGAATCAAACCCGGTAACCTGCGTTAAAGCCTCAGGCTGCACGGTACACAGAGGTGAACTTTTACCCAGAATACCTCAGGAGGCTGGAAGAAGTCACCTTCTCAATAATGTTCAACAGCTACCTTAAAAAAATACAAAAATAAATGTAAACAGACACTAAGACATAAAAATGTTTGTCCACATACAACTTTAATAGATGACATTCCAACTCCCTGGTTTTTTACTTCAATATAAACATCCTACAAACTGAAAAAATAAAAAAGACTAATATTTCTGGAATAAAATTAAAAATACTATCCAAAAGTAAAAAATGACACGCATAATTGAGGTGCATTCGTTTAAAGTGGGTTGCTGCCCCTTTAAAACCAGCACCAGACCCTGTGTAAGACCACTTCCGAACATACAGCCTGAACATGGATGGATGCGGTTCTCAACATACAGCCTGAACATGGATGGACGCGGTTCTCAACATACAGCCTGAACATAGATGGACGCTGTTCTGAACATACAGCCTGAACATGGATGGATGCGGTTCTCAACATACAGCCTGAACATGGATGGACGCTGTTCTGAACATACAGCCT
Organism: Mallotus villosus; assembly: GCA_903064625.1. NCBI lineage: Eukaryota > Metazoa > Chordata > Actinopteri > Osmeriformes > Salangidae > Mallotus > Mallotus villosus. The sequence goes on along the minus strand of CAEFZP010001209.1, from coordinate 141,895 downwards.
GAACATGGATGGATGCTGTTGTTGGAATATTAGCTTGACGTGACACCAGGTGTAGAAGTGGTTCTGGATAAAATACACGAATGTGTGGCGTCTCTTCTGGGACATGTTGTGTCTCCCTGGTGAAGGCTGGATGTGGTTCTAGTCTAAGAGAACGTACGTGGAGGTGAGCGTCAGAAAAGGCTCCTTTAGTTCACGACTCACCTTAACCCGTCTGAGGAACCCAGCCCTCAGCAAGGTGTTTGCTTCACACAAACATCTTGAACAACAAAACTCCCTAATACTGTCCCGTATTTCTTCATGCGTGCTTCTTATGTCTGATTTGCTTCATTTCATGTCTGTCGGGTGAACAAGCCAACTGTAAAGTACTCACACAGGGTACGACTGACATCAGACATACTGTATGTCCAAATCCAATCTTATTAGTCATGTTGGAAGCACAACTATACAAGTATATCGAAATAGTAGTAGAAAAAAACTTCAGATCGCATTCTGAAATGTCCATTGCTCAGTATGAGCCAAATTAATAAGAACACTCCTGAAGCTTGATGACCTTTGCAGTCTCCTTGGTGACTACAGTCTCCTTGGTGACTACTGTCTCCTAGCTGCCTACAACTCCCAGAGTTCCACTGTCCCTCTGGAGTCTGTAGAGCCGAAGCACCAGATCCCGAATCTCGTCTCGTTTCTTGCGCACCTGTTGCCGTGGGAACCATAGCTCCAGGCGCAGTGGGAGGTCAAAGTGCACCACGGGATCCTTGAAGGAGGAGGGAGAGAGCTTTAGGGTGCGTGTGTGTGTGTGTGAGATTGAGGAAGTAAGTAGGAAGTAATAGTAGTAGTTTGAAGGAAGTAGGCTGGCGTGTGTGTTTAAACATGCGTGTGTTTGAGGAAGCTGGTTTGTCACCTGGAGAAAGCTCTCGACGAACTGCAGCAGGTAGAGGCCGCAGTCGCTGCTGTTGTCCTGCAGGGGGACTCGGCAGTGAGAGCCTCTCATCTGCTCAGAGCTGAAGTCTCTCGCCCCGCCTCGGCGAACCTCCCACTCAGACTGCAGGTACCTGCACACACAGCAGCGTCAATACACCAGCACACACACACCAGCACACACACCAGCACACACACACACTAGCACACACACACACACACCAGCACACACACACCAGCACACACACAGAGATAAAGGAAACACGTACTCCCGTAACAGTTTGTAGACGCGTTCGTGGAGAGAGAACCTGAGGGAGTCCATGATGAGAATACAGGGCCTGGAGAAAGAGGAGAGCATCATCACACCTCAAATACAAGCACCTGTCTATCTGGAAGGACCTGTGTGTGTGTGTGTGTCTGTGTGTGTGTGTGTGTAGTTTCTATGTACATGTGCGAGAGCATGCACCTCAAGTTAAGACTCTGGACCTAAAAATATGTTGTTCATACCCTGGAGCCTGTTTTGTGGTGTTAGCATGCAACGTTAGCATGCCACCAACTATCCACTCACCTCTTGCAAACGGTTTCTCTGTGGCAGGTCTGTTGTGTGCAGTCCTGGAGGGAGCAAGCAACACAGTTAGAGAGATGGTGAACAAAAAGGATAGAGAAACTAGGACAGAACAAGACAAAGAGAAGAATAGAGAGGGGGAGGGGTGGGGGACCCCTAAAAGCATGAGTTTCAGGCTTGGTCAGGAAGGAGGTGAGATCTTACCAGAGGACTTGGGTGGAGACTGCACATTGGATTCAGCCTGGGTGGTCTCCGTAACACCTGTAGAGAACGCTCACCATCATCATCATCATCATCATCACCACCACCATCATCCTCCTACTCACTCCCAGGACATGAAAAGATCCCCCCTTCTTCACCCCGAGAACACAACTCTCTCACCCTGTACACTGCTTCTCCTGGTTTTCCTAGCAGATGCAATCCCCACCCGGGAGTAGTCCAGGGTGCATGAATGTGGCTGCTACTCTCTTAGTGAACTAAACCAGGGGTGTCAAATCCTGGTCCTCGAGGGCCGCTGTCCTGCATGTTTTAGATGTTTCTCTGATCCAGCTCACCTGATTCGAATGAATGGGTCGTTATAACAACCCATTTAATTGAATCAGGTGTGTTGGATCAAAGAAACATCTAAAACATGCAGGACAGCGGCCCTCGGGACCAGGATTCGACACCCTGAACTAAACGAACGGTTTGGTATCGTGTTATCGTTTCCTGGTAGAGAGACCTGGGTTTTCGATCTGATGGTTGAAAGACCTGGGTTTTCAATCTGATTGGTTGAGAGACCCGGGTTTTCAATCTGATTGGTTGACGATTGTGTGTAGTGCCACTTGCTCCTGGCTCCATATGCGGAGAGGTTGGTGAATACTTGGGGAAGTCCCACATACCTATCAGCCTATCCTGGCTGCTACTGGGGCCTGTCCCTGGGGCTGGTGCATCGCTGACGTCCTTCTTAGGCCCGGAGGCCTCCTGCTCAGCCTGGGGCTCGCCTGAGTTCTCCTCCCTGGGTCCCCTGTGCGAGGCTGGGCAAGGCCACGCCTCAGACTGGGGCTCTTCCAGACCGGGGAAGCAGATGACCACCAGGTACCAGTGAGCTCTGTGAGAAAGAGGAGAGACGTTAGAAGCATTCAACACATCATGTTTTAATCTAGCCACATAATATAGCCCATGTATTTGTTGACTCACTCCTGATTGACAGGCACAAACAGGAAGTCCTTTTTGAAGATGTCAACGTGTCGAGTCCAGTTTTTCACTCGCTGGTGCCTCTTCTGTCGAGCACTGAAAGCACAGGATCCAAACTTATAAACATGTAGTAAACATGTAGTAAACATGTAGTAAACATGTAGTAAACATGTAGTAAACAAACACTGTGGAGTGTGGAGGAAAGGGGACCCAGGTGTTGGAGGAGGAGGATGGTACCTGAGACTCACACACACTCACTCTCTCTCTCTCTTACACACACACACACAGTCTTACGTGGCGCTGGAGCCATCTTCGCTGGCGTTGTCCCTGCGTGTCAGCTGCTTGTAGAAGAAGCTGCTGAAGACGTGAGAACGCTCGGCCACGTCGCTCGGAGCCCTGTCTAGGATCAGATACCTGGAGGACGCGCACACACACACACCACACACACACACACACAGGCACACACACACACAGACACACACACACACGTCCAGTCAGCACACACAGTCTACTGAACCGATGCGTCTGGTGGGTCTGATGTCTGTCACTCACTTGAGGTAGAAGTCGATGATGACGTCATTCAGGAACTGGCCGTTGTTGAGACACTCTAGGTCTTCCATCGCCACGGTGATCCCCCCCTTCGTCGGAGGAGGGGGGAACTGAATCAGACTGAGGGAGAGGGAGAAAGGAGGAATGATGAGCTCAAATGTAACCGTGATGTTGGGAGAAGTAATGGCGGTTCAGTAGAATGTACCAGGCGACCATGTTGGGCGGCCATGTTGGTGAGGTCACATGTACCAGACGGCCATGTTGGTGAGGTCACAGCGACTTGCCTGCGTAGCGGCCCACGGTGTCTGTAGCGGGTCCAGCTGTCGTCTGGTTTGCGGCAGAGGGAGACAGAGTAGGAGTCTCCTATCCTGCGGTGGCACAGCGTGTACACGGGTCTGGGCAGGGACACACCCTCCTGTGGGCGGGGCATACAGGAAGGGGAGGAGCCTCTTAATGACATGGTTTCAGTTCAAATGAAGCACAATGTCAGCCATATGGGCAAGAAATTAGTTTAGTGACTGGAGCTGGTATATTCGGTATCATCGAGACTAGCAAGGAGATGTCTATTATGATCATGTGCTCTTTAAGGGGGAAATATTTCCATTAAACATCATATTTTCTTCTCCATCTTTTCTTCGTAGCCAAGCAAGGATCCATTCTTATTGCTCACCTTTATAGAAGCTTCAGCTTCTACCCTGTCCGCCTCTGGGTTCAGTCTTTCCATCTGGGACGCGGCATGTGACTCGGTCAGTAGATCTGTTTGTGGCTCAGTCAGTGGCTCAGCCGGGGTGCTAGCCTGGGTGCTAGCCTGGGTGCTAGCCTGGATGCTAGCCTGGATGCTAGCCTGGATGCTAGCCTGGGTGCTAGCCTGGGATGATAGCTTGGGTGCTAGCCTGGGTGCTAGCTTGGGTGCTAGCCTGGATGCTAGACAGGCTGTGGGTCTCAGACTCCATCTCCAGCTGTGTGTGTGATTCCATCTCCTTCTCTCCTTCTGACCTCAGCGCCTCATCTCCTCGTTCCTCATCCCCGTCCTGGACACTGTCCAGGTCCTGGACCAGGTCCTGGTTCTCTGGGTCGGACCGGTCCGTACGGCACAGCAGGAGCAGCAGTTGGTCGTCCGTCTCGCTGGTGGTGATGAGCTCCAGGCTCTCCTCCAGAGACAGGCTGGGGCTCTGGACCTGGCTGTGGGGGGAGCCGCAGGAGGCCTGGTAGGGCCACGTGTTCAGGCAGAGGATGTCCAGGACGGAGCGACACAGAGCGCCCTCCACGCCGTTTAGGGAGGAGCACAGACTGAGCAGCAGGAAGGCGCTGGCCTTGGCTGCACACACACACACACACACACACACATTTATTCATTTAGCAGACGCTTTTATCCAAAGCGACTTCCAAGAGAGAGCTTTAAAAAAGTGCATAGGTCAATGATCATAAACAACGAGATAGCCCCCAAAAACATTGCGGGTAGCCAAAACATGAAGCATACATTGCGAAAAGCAAATAAGTGCCACACACACATACACAAGGGATAAAGCCCTCAGAAACACACACAAGAAATCCACGATTACAGAGTTTCATCCCCTTAATTCAACTGAGATCGCCTGATAAAATAAGGTTCAATGAGAGAAAAACCCCCAGATCTATAAAGCCTTTAGTGATATGGAGCCTCACCGGCCGTGGGGGCGGGACCCGGCTTGACGGACAGCTTTCGGAGCTGCCTCTGGACGCAGAGGGCCTGGGACTTGGAGAGGTAGAGGAGGAGGAGGGTGGAGGGTGGGGAGCACGCCCCTGGGGGCCCCTCCCATGCCAGCCCCCGGGACGTCAGGTCCTCCTGCTCCCACACGCTGTACCTCCACAGACCGGGGTGCTGCAAGACCACCTGGGTCTGGACATGCCCGTCTGGGGAACACAGGGGAGGGGATTACACCAGCCAATCAGATAACTAGTGAGACAGCCAGCCAGCCAGCCAATTGGATAGTGAGCCAGCCAGCCAATCAGATAGCAGTCAGTTCCCATCATTTACAAGGGTTAATGTTGGAGCACTCAGTTACAACTTGAAAACATACTGATTGAAAGATACAAACATGACAGACACACAGTATAGTTCAGGAATCAGGAAGTTAATCTGTGGCTAATCTGCAAAGGTGGATTTCAGGAAGAGGAAGGTGAAAAGGCTTACTAATACCAGAGGGTCTTATCCTGACGCACACACACACCACACACACACACCCACACACACAGACATCATGCAGAAATAGCCCAGTAATCGGAGGTGGTCCAGAGGCAGAGCAGTGTGTGCAGACGGAACCCTGAGGAGGATCTTACTGGATCTCCACGAGAGTGAACACACAGGGTCACAGGTAGGCCAGGGGAACACACACACTCACACAGGGTCACAGGCAGGCCACAGGGGAACACACACACTCACACAGGGTCACACACACACACACAGGGTCACAGGCAGGCCAGGGGAACACACACACTCACACAGGGTCACACACACACACACACACACACTCACACTCACACAGGGTCACACACACACTCACACAGGGTCACACACACACTCACACAGGGTCACACACACACACACACACACACTCACACAGGGTCACACACACACACACTCACACAGGGTCACACACACACACACACACACACACACACTCTCATGTCAACTCAATCTCGTGCAAATGCATTCTCTCTAACAAACACTCAATCTCTCGCATGTAAACTCGCCCTTATTTACACACTCACAATCCCTCTCATGCAAACTGACTCTCATGCTAATTCACCCACTCTAACACACATACATCCATCCATGCTCCCAGGCAGCGAGAGAGAGAGAGAGAGAGAGAGAGAGAGAGAGAGAGATAGAGAGAGCTGTGGTGACTCTCCCAGGAGGGCTGAAAGGGGCTAGCCCATCGTTACCTTTCAGAGGGATGATGATTTTCTGGGCTGAGATCTACAGGAGACAAAGGTGAAGGTATGAGTGTCTGTTAGCGAGCGATATTGAACGTGTGACAGCCTGCTTGTGTGTGTGTGTGTGTGTGTGTGTGTGTGTGTAGTGTGTGTGTGTGTGTGTGTGTAGTGTGTGCCTCTCTCACCGTGGCTTCTGCGCTGGCCTGAGCCCACACCCCCCCACAGTAGAGGTCAGTGAAGGGCAGGGCCTGGTTGCTGGAGCTGTTTGACCTGGAGGCTGAGGGCAGCCTGGGGGTCGAGGGCAGCCTGGGGGTCGAGGGCAGCCTGGGGGTCGAGGGCAGCCTGGAGGCCGAGGAGGCCGAGGGGAGCCTGGAGGCCGAGGGCAGCCTAGAGGCCGAGGAGGCCGAGGGCACTGGGAACCCTGGAACCTGCACACGGATCAACTACAAGAAGAAGAAGAAAAAAAAACGTTTTCCACAATTATTTTTTCAACCATTCTACAAAACAAAAATCATATACATTTTTCACAAATATTGTAAAAGGTTTTTTGATCAAACTTTCTTGTTGCTTTCTGCCTTGCTCCATGGCAGCTTCATAGACTAGCTTACGTTTGTTGTGGTAGGAAATGAAAAAAAGGCTGCATTGTCAAGGAGTGAAAGTAAAAAGTTGTAAATTGTTTACTTATACAAGACTACTAATCTACTTAAGGACAGTAGCACGCAAGCACACACACACACACACACACACGCACACGCACACACGCACACGCGCACACGCACACACGCACACACACGCACAGGGTTGGAGTGAGGGGAAGCTGATGACCTGAAGTGTTGGGTCTAAGCCACAGCTGGCCGCACAACCTGGAACGAGCAGCTAATCACTGCTTTACAGGAAACATGCTCTCGTTTCCAGGTAAACTGGGCGGTTATACTGGCCCTCACACATCTGTTCATATGGGCCAGGTGCCTGATTTAAATAAATACAATACAGGGCTGGGCCTCGAGTGTGTGAGCTCCTCTGAATGTGTGAGGTTATTTCAGTGGAGGAGATATATTAACAGAATCTGTCTTTGCATATTGACAAACATAAATACTTTAAAGAATCAAGCCGTTGTTCCGAAGGTTAAGACTTGCCTTTGGGGTGGTCCCTCGCATCCGACTGTTGCCCCTCTGTGAGATTCGGCGCTGGATCTGGGGCTCCAGCTCCCCCAGTGGCTGGAGGACGGGACTGCAGGAAGACTGGGGTGTCCGTGCCCCCCCCGAGGGCTCCTCGTCATCGCTAGACAGGACAACTACACACACACACGCACACACACACACACACACGCACGCACGCACGCAGGTGAGCAGAAAGGACTATGTTTGATCCAATAAAATACAAAAACGAGGAGGTGAAAAAGAAGGAGGAAGGGATAAAGAGAGGTAGGCAAAGGAATGTGTGTGTGTGTGTGTGTGTGTGAGAGAGCGAGATAGAGAGAGAGATAGAGATCGAGAGAGAGCGAGAGAGATAGAGAGAGAGAGGTGTAACACTGCACTTACTGGGTTCCACAGGGCAGGGTGTGGAGGTCCTGTCTAGGCTGGGGTTCGGTCCGAGGGTCCCTCTCCTCCCCCTGATCGCCACCCCCGGTCTGACCCCTGACCCCGGGTCTGACCCCTGACCCCGGGCTCGCCCCAGCGCCCTCCTCCATCCCCGTGGCCAGTATCAATATCCCAGGGTAGTCGGAGGGATCCAGCCCAGTCCGGGCGGAGGCGCTTGGCGAACCCCTCCGCGGGCCCAGCCCCATCCCCAGCCTCGGGCCTCCGAGCCTCCCCAGACAGACGCAGCACGCTGCTCCTGGAGCTCCAGGAGCCGGCCAGCCCGCGTCCCTCGGACCTGCAGCATGCCGTTGCAGCGCAGCTCGTGGCTCTGAGAGCAGGGCGGAAGGGGGGGGAAGAGATCACCAGGAGAGCACGTCAGTTTCAGGTGGATTTCAGTGACCAAAAATGATATATTTTTTTGCTTTGAACCTTACTGAAGGGAGCCTCTGCTTCGTGACAGTACCTCATTTCCTTCAGCATCACTTCCTGAATCGGTGTCCCAGGCCCTGATTAACTGTGGGGGATGTGGGGGATGTGGGGGATGTGGGGGATGTGGTTCCTGCAGCCTGAGAGGCCCACCCCGACTCCTCCCCCGGCCAGAACGCCACATCTCTGACACGCCGCGGACTGCAGGGACACACACACACACACTCAGTCAGTCACTCTCTCTCTCACACACACACACACACACCAGTCAGTCAGCACTCTCTCTCTCCACACACACACACATCAGCTCACACACACAACACAGTCAGTCACTCTCCCACACACACACTCAGTCAGTCAGTCAGTCACTCTCTCTCTCTCACACACACACACACAGCAGTCAGCACTCTCTCACACACACACTCACAGTCAGTCAGTCAGTCTCTCTCTCTCACACACACACACACACACTCAGTCAGTCAGTCAGTCACTCTCTCTCTCTCTCACACACACACACACACACTCAGTCAGTCAGTCACTCTCTCACACACACACACAGTCAGTCAGTCAGTCAGTCAGTCACTCTCTCTCTCTCACACACACTCAGTCAGTCAGTCAGTCTCTCTCTCTCACACACACAGTCAGTCAGTCAGTCAGTCAGTCAGTCAGTCACTCTCTCTCTCACACACACACACACTCAGTCAGTCAGTCACTCTCTCTCACACACACACACACTCAGTCAGTCAGTCAGTCACTCTCTCTCACACACACACAGTCAGTCAGTCAGTCAGTCAGTCAGTCAGTCACTCTCTCTCCTCTCACACACACACACTCAGTCAGTCAGTCACTCTCTCTCTCTCACACACACAGTCAGTCAGTCAGTCAGTCAGTCACTCTCTCTCACACACACCACTCAGTCAGTCAGTCACTCTCTCTCACACACACACACACACTCGGTCAGTCAGTCACTCTCTCTCACACACACACACACACTCAGTCAGTCAGTCAGTCACTCTCTCACACACACACTCAGTCAGTCAGTCACTCTCTCTCTCTCACACACACACAGTCAGTCAGTCAGTCAGTCAGTCAGTCTCTCAGTCTCTCAGTCTCTCAGTCTCTCAGTCTCTCAGTCTCTCAGTCTCTCAGTCTCTCAGTCTTTCAGTCTCTCGCACGCACGCACGCACGTGTGTGTGGTGGAATGCAGATTCAGCAGGTTTTTGGTTTTAACTGCTCTATAAAGCTCAGTGTTTGTTTATTTACCTCAAACTCGAGGCCAGGGGGGTATTCCAGGTAGCCGGTTTTGTGAAAACTCTGAGTTGTTTAACCCTGAAAACAGGCAAACTCCGAGGTTTCCGTTCCAGAAAGAGAGGTAACGAAACCTTTTGGTAAGTTGCCATGGTAACTTACGCTGTGAAACTAACCTGGTCGCGAGCAGGTTAGTTCCATGCCAAACTCTGAGTTTTACCTATCCCCTCCCACTATCTGAGTTTGATAGCGTTGGAAGACATGGTATATCGTTTCCTGGTTCAGCCGAGCGATCTCGAACAAAATTAAATTCGCTTAGTTATACGCCAGGAGACGATTTTAAGACTGCGATTTGATGTGCTTTAATTCCCTGATGAATGCCTAAGTTAACGTTACCGTTTCCCGTCACGAGCTGTAATTTATTTGAGCAACATTCTCAGCCCTTGGGTCTTCATCGCTAGTGTTATACGCCGTGGACGTGCACACAGAATTGACCAAAAGCTTTTTGGCACTGAAATAAAGAAAAATCATTGAAATTGTAGGATTTGGTCTTCTTCATTGCCTACAAATAGAAATCAAACAATGAGTAGCCTTGGTTTGAAGGAAGATGGGAAACTGAACAGTAGGCCTATTAACATTAACCAAATAATGCCAATAGACTACCAATTGCAGTTATTTGACTCTTTGGGTTAAATCAAAGCAAGAATGGTCAAATTAAGGGGAAATAATATAATAATGTAATCATATTGCAAATGAATGAAATCAATGAAGGTTAACTAGGCCTACTCTACCATGACTAGGCCTATTGTAAACCAGAGATACAAAGCCAGAGCTGAGGAGAAGGTCTCAGGAGATCAATCATCCACAGAAAAATGCTTCACAATTCCTTTTAATACCCAAGAACAACTACAATCACACCACAATCTTGACCCTTTCTTATCAACATGACTATGCTACAGTAAGTTACACAATGAGATGTGAGAGCCATCAAGTTGAGACTCCATCCAGTAACTCCGTAGTTTACCATATGAGAGGTGGGGGCAGGTTGATAGCCTTACAAGGTCAGCCTTTATTCTTCTGCCCTAAGTACACCATCTCTTGGTCAAAATAGAAATTCAGCAAATTCAACAATTAATATTCATAGCCTATAGGTTATTGTTCCTACAATTAACATCACCTGTGACCATGCATTCTCCCATAACTGGAGTTCCAGTAAATCTTTTTCGAGATTAGTCTTTATTCGTCTACCCTAAGTAGGCCTACACCCATCTCTTGGTCAGTTTTTGGCACTTTCTTCATGAGGTAGGCTACAGTTTGTACAACTCATTTATTTGTAACTATATAGGAATACATGAGATTACATTAGCTACATTTCACAGTTCCACATGCAAAATACACCTGCCATTAAATGAACATCTCACTGTAGCATCCATGCTCTGTTCAACAGGATTAGAATGTGCAAATCGTTTTTATACGATGTAAATAATAGTAAGCTACATGGGGAGAGAACTACCAGCTACCACATTATTCTCTGCATCCATTTCTACGGCAGCAGTCAATGTCTTTTCGTCATCATCATCTTTTGATGAAAAGCATATTCTGTTGGGAGAAACTGCTTGAAATAGGCACCAATTGATATTGAATTAGTATCATGTCGAATATGATTAAAACCAAGGTGACGTCGAGGCTACAATCACAAGCGTATAGCCTAAGCAAACTATGCATTACCTGCGTAGTATGTTTTTATATTTAATAAAACATTGAACCTGCTATTTTATTAAGGCCACCACTATTTCTCCTGTAACATTAACGGACAGTTGGGTTAAATGTTCAATGTATGGACTGGCTATTATATTCAAATGTATGCTCGGCAGCAATTGTCTCCCACACCACTTGCATACGCTGCTACAGCCGTGTTGCTTTTTTCCGGAAAATGTACTCGACCATAAACACGAAATGAAACTTGAATCTGAAGTTTGGTGACGTAGGACAACGTTTTTTGTCGCCGGGGTGGCATGGTGGATCCTAGTATCGGAGCTCCATTGATGTTGGCTTTCAATAGTTCTCATGCCCGCGCTTAACTCTGAGTTGACGTACTCCGAGTTGAGTTAACTCATTCATATCAGCTTTTCTGGAAGTTTCCCATGTTAGAGTAACTCAACTCAGAGTTCAGGGTTAATCTCAGAGTTTGTTAAACCCGCTACCTGGAATACCCCCCAGGAATACGACAAAGCCTTTCCAACTGGGAGAACACTTGTGAGTGTGTGTGTGTGTGTGTGTGTGTGTGTGTGTGTGTGTGTGTGTGTGTGTGGGTGAGAGGTAGACAGAGTAAGAGCGGGAGGGAGAGAAAGAAAGAAATGGGAGCCATTTCAGATTTATGGAGAGACAGAAAGAGAAAGAGAGCATGAGCAGAGCTGCTCAACACTAAAGCAGTCTGAGACTTAAGTCCAGGAGCCAGCCTGGGACCTGCATCAGGTCACATGACCTCCACAGAGGAGAAGAGAGAGACAGAGAGAGAGAGAGAGCTAGAGAGAGAGAGAGAGAGAGCTAAAGAGAGAGAGATAGAGAGATAGAGAGAGAGAGAGAGAGAGAGAGAGCTATAGAGAGAGAGCTAGAGAGAGACAGACAGAATCTTCACGTGTTCACGTCTCCCACCTCTTGATTGTCTGCATCTCTGCTCCTCTCCGTTGACTCCCTCTTCTCCAACGATCACCATCTTCACCACATCCTCTTCCTCCTCCTCCTCGTCTTCCTCCTCTGACGCCCTTTGATGGAAAGACCTAGAAATGAAGAGAAGGAAAACACACCCCAGTTATTGAACCACAAGCTGTGATGTGATAAGCATTCCGTAATGCATCACATTACTACCCCCCCCCTCCAGTTGTAATCCACATTAGAAACAGGAGAGAGAGACGCAGGCCAAACCAAACAAACAAATTCAATTTTATACAAGCATAAGACCCCTCACCCCCACCCCCAAAAAACCTTCAAAACAGAAATGCCCCCTTCCATTCTAGTTTCCTGGGGGAGTGTGTGGTGTCAGAAGGACTGGGGAGGCCCACCTCCTCCTCCTCTCCTGATGGGGCCTGGTGGGGGTGTCCGTGGCGGGGAGCGAGGCCCTCCTCTTGAGCCCATTCTGGGCGTAGCGCCCCGGGGCGGCGGGGTCCAGCGAGCCGGCTGGAGGTTCACCAAGGTTCACTCTGTATCCCTCCTCCGTCAAGCCGCATCTCCTCCAGTCCTCTCCCGGTTCCTCCTCCTCTCCTCCTCTGCATGTCTCTCTGCTGTACTGGGATGCCCTCCCTCGAGGCCCCCGCCCCCTCCCCGTCTCCATGGCACCCTGGCCGTGCCTGGTCTTGTGCAGGTAGGTGCGCCCGACGTCCGTGGTCAGGACGTCGGTGAGGATCAGTCTGGGCTGCCTGTCGAGAGACACAACCCGGTCAGATCCCTCCGGAGCTCTGCCACGCGTCCGGCTCATTCTCTCCTTCCAGCTGCGACGTTCACTAGCCGTGACTTACGGTACATTACATTACAGGGCAATTTTTTTATACGCCAGCTAGTTGACCAATAGGCAGCTGTGAGTTGGGGCAGGGCAGGGGGCGAGCACGCAGGTGGGCCGGAGGAGATAAGTCCTAGCAGTGTGTCCTGTGTTGCTAAGATAAGCCTTCCAGGCCTAGCAGCAGGTCTATGTGATTGGCCCCTCACATGGCTTGTTTATGCATAGAGAGAGAGCCGCCTAGTGAGTGTTTGGGGTACTGCAACTAAAACACATGGGACATTCAACAGTGAAAAAACAAACACAGCTCTCCTTCAAAGTTAGTCGTGCTTACGTGACCATGTCGCACTGTGGCAGCGCCCCCTGGCTGTGATCCTCCAACACTGCGCCTTTCTCCTGCTTGGGATCCTGGAGGCTGGCCCTGTGCCCTAACCTGCTCCAGTGGATCTGTTAGAGAGATAAGACAGAGAGGGAGGAGGGAGGGAGGGAGGGAGAAAGGAGGAGAGAGAGAAGAAGATGGAACATGAGGTAGGGTAAAGGGGAACACTGTACACTACAGATCTGAACACGCATGGAAAAAATTGATTCTCCGAAAAACCCAGAGAGGCCAGTTTCCCAGTGTGAGATACAGCCTGGTAAAAAAAACACAGTAACAACATCCTAGGCTCAACCAGTGGCTGGAAAACTGTCCCAAAAAGAAGTTTCCAGTGAGGATAGTCTACCTGTGCCTCTACCTTCCGACACCCTGACGGTGTGGAAAGGAGTGTTTGGTGGATTTTGAGTGGATTTCCCATCTAAAAAGCAAAAGGGTAAGTAGCCGTTACTATACTCATATAGTCATTTGAGATCACATTGTTTATCTCTGATAGACCATTTGAATCCCCTTTGCATTTCTTTTTTTTGTCCTTTCACTTGTTCGAAGGACAAGTCAATATTGGTCATCTTGAACCCTGGGTTGTTTTGCTGCACTTCTAATATCAGCTAGATAGCATTACTGTGTCCCACACCAAAATGGAACAATATTATTGACTTCATCTATGAGATCGAATCTTAATTACCATGGAATCGTCACCCTTGTCCACCGCCAGTGAGATGGTCAACGCTTTCCTGCGGTCCATCATGCTCTATGGTTAGAGGTTCAAGGGGTCACCTTTGCGGAGCAGTACTCCGCTCCTTTGTCTCGGTCTTTGAAAGAGAAAGCAACATAAGTGATCACACCACTTTTTACGGTCGTAAATATCAGTCGTGGCCAGGACAAATCCATGGGGCTTTTCGCACGATGACACATAAAAAGGTTCGAGCACCTGCCAGCACGAATTATTTGAATAATAACAAACTTAGTGTGTACATGGCCTGTGTGCATCTGTGTACGCAATCTCCCCGATATCCCTCACTATTTGCGTACATATTACATTACGTGCTGCACTGTCACATGCATGTAGCTAGATAAACTCACCACTTGACGTTAGCTGCTAGCTAGGTAAAGTTAGTCAATAACCTGACATGATCAGCAAACAGCTGGCATATATTTGTAAGTTAAGCATAAGCTTTACCCCTGTCCCAAAAATGTCATTACATTAATGAATGCGTAGTAGAACTGTGTAGATGGTGCTAATGCAAGCTCAGTGGGTCGAGAACAAGTGTGTAGCAACTAGCTAGGTTTTCGTTGCGTTATTATTGTAGCAATGTAGCTTATTAGCAGCTTGCTAGCAGACCATAGCCAAAGCGACACTTGTATACAACAACTTGTGGCAAGAGCTTGTCAGTGGCTAGCAAGCTAACGATGGTGATTAGCTGGATGGCGGGCTCCACTTACCCAATAAATGCGTGGGTAAAAGTGAAAATCAATCGTGGAAATCGGAATATAAAAACACGATAAGTTATCTAATGCACTATTCTACACGTCTATGCAGATTGCCGGTAGCATCCTTAAAATGATCATAAAGACACGCTGCCACTGTGCATTCACAAAGCGAAAGCACTTCCTCACTACCCCAACTGTTTCCGGTAGTTCCCGGAAGTTGACAGAGTTCAGATTATTTTTTCACGAAAAAAAGAATCCACGACCTGTTTTCTTAGCAGGCCACTCACAAACGGATAAATATTATTATGATCATTTAAGATAGTAATAATGTAATATATGTGTAAGACTTGTTCTACCCATTTGGATTATCCTCGCCAATTGTAAAACCTTTCAATTCTCCCATGGTTTTATCTAAAAATAATTGTTGCTGTTTAGTTACTCATTAACAACACACCAGTATGCCTGACAGTTTCTAACCTTAAATCCAAGATTTCCTATTTCTGAGTTTTTCTTCTGCAGACACTAGGTACTAGGACCGTTATAACATTCCTGACCCACAACTGCTTAGAGGAGTGACTACTGATCTCTGTAACTGACCCTGTGTGTCAAATTTAGCCTCAATTCTGAGTGTGTGTGATGTGTTCCCCCAGAAATCTGTGTGAAAGAATTACTAGCGTTACATTTCTAAAGCTGGTTTGTCTTAAATAACCCATACTTTACTTCTTGGATGTAGGACGAAAGACGAAACAACAGTTTTTGCAAAATTGCACTTTATGGTGCTGCACAAATAAAGAAGACACATTATTTACACAAGACGATATTCATGCAAGACATCTTGGGTGCGTAACACTTCCTCAAGGTACTTGTACATACATAGGGGAGAGTGGGGTAAGATGAGCCAATCACTGGCTCATTTTACCCCACTCTCCCCTATAAACAAGCACTCGTGTACATACAAGTGCTCCCTCAGCACAAGACTTGTGTAGTAATAGTACATTTTAATGGACTATACAAGAAAAGGAAGTGTGTGAATGTTAAATATTTTATAACATGTCTATCTACTTAAGTGCTTTATGGATTTTTTTTTGTTTAGTTTGAATAATTCAATGCAAGTTTAAATCTCGACAAACAAAGGCCATTGATACACTGATAAAGCTTCAAGCATTCTGAAGAACAACAAGATTCCGTTCATTTTAAGGTGACAAACCAGCTGTACTGTAACTGAACCAAAGCATCATTCACAACGAATACAAATGAGACTGTCAGACAGAAAATACAATGAAATAATAGTACTAGAATAATGTTTCACGATTCTACAAGAATCATACACTTAAATGTTTAGACAATACCCCTCAAAATCATAACACATGATTACATCATGAAGCACAAAAATGGACGTTTAAAGATTTAAAGAACCCTGGTTTGCGGTTTATCGACTTCACCATTTTTTTTAAAGGCATCAGTCTTTGAAAGTTATAGGTAATAAACCAACACGTATACTCTCTCACACACACATCCTCTCTCTCACACACTCATACACACACACACACACACACACACACACACACACACACATAATCTACAAGTAACAACAATCTTCCAAAAGTGCCAGCCCCCTCATACTCCCAGAACTCAGTTAGACATCAACTCAGCTTGGGCAGGGCATTTCAATTGAAATGTTAAAACTACAATTCAGATTGTAGTTTAAAAGACTGAAAGACAGATTGAATCTGTTGGGACAAACAAACGGCCTGAACCCATCCACCGACAGCACTCCTGAACTCCACCTTTACAAGATGGTGACGGAGATCTGCATGAGTCTCTGAAGTTTTTTTATAGTTTCCGGGGGTGTTCCAGAGGTGTTCTACAATGCCATGCCTATCAGGTGTAGCCTGGCTCTGCCCTCCTACGTACTTCCGCTCAATTTTCATTTTGCTTCTGTACTAGGTCTGGGAATTCGGCATCGAAGTCGGTTTTCTCAAATCCATTTGTTGCCGGTCCAATCAGCGAACAGAGGGAGTGTCTGAGAACGATGGCGTTGATGTCGTGCGCTAGTTAAGAGTCGTAGTTCAGTTATGGCGGCGGAGAAAGATGCGAGCGAAGCTATTCGGTCCGTTGTGGCAACGACTTCTCGTTCCCAAGGAGGAAATAACACCTTCAGAAACAACAACGGTAAAACGGACTGCATTTATACATCTAGCAGCACACCCAAAGGGTTCCGTGTCTCGCTCAAGGACACTTCTGACACATGACCAATAGGAGTCCTGGATCATAGGGGAATCGCTCTAACCCCTAAGCCACACCCAACCCTCGAACAATGATCGATCAGATCATAAATTACATTTCAAGGCCTCTACATTTCAATCTTTAAAAGCGTGCTTAGTGAGGCTGTTGGATGGGGTCTGGCACATTGTTTCGGTCATTAGGAATCCAGTCAATGTCTCATAGGAATAAACTTCATCCTTTGGATTATATTACAAATCATGAAAATCTATTTATGTATATTTAGCTTATGTTTCTCACAGATCGCTACAACCAAGATTTGGTCAATCCGAGGGTGCCATGGCCAGTTTACAGAATAAAACGACTCTTCAACAGACAGGACCACAACTCTGACAGAAAGTCTTCAAATACCTGTCGGTCAGTGATTTGAAACGCATCCAAATATCACACACTGATAGTTTGTTTCGTCCCATCTTCCAGTAAAACCTCTGTGAGAACGAAACACAGCTAGATCACTCCAGCGAGGGCTAGCGACAAGCTACGGGCACTTTGAGCTAAACAGCGAGCTCAAGGATGTTTTTGGTGTAAAAGCTCTTCACGTTGTGTTTCAGCACACCTCCTTCACGTTGCCCCATGAGGATGAAGAGACCTCTGAGATCCTCTCTCAGACGCCCATGTCCAGGACTCCTTCGTCCGCCACCCCTCCATTCAGCAGCTCTCCGCCCATCTCCTCCATCTTCACGTGCTCCAATAGGGGCGCATCCCAGGACTCCAGCCTCGCAACCATTGGCTGGCTGTGGCCGCCACGTTTCTGGGCGGACCCGCCCTCTGTGGAGTAGACCCCGGAGTCTCCGCTGGCCCTGCCGGCTGTGCCTGCCGCAGTCGTCCTCCAGGCCTGAGGGGGGCGCTGTGAGGTCCAGCAGGTCCTTCTCCAGACACAGGCTGATCTTATCGAAAGACAAGCTCCACCTCCGCCTCAGGGCTGAGGAGGCGGGGCAAGTCCGAGTGGGGGGAGTCAGAGAGGTACTGTGGGGTGGGGTGAGGGGGACAGAGAGAGACAGAGAAAGAGAGAGTAAGAGAAAACAGAGACAGAAAGAGAGCGAGAATGAGAAAGTGAGTGTCACAGCTTATTCATAGAGAAAACGGAATCATCTGTCTCCTCAAATCGTCCGAAGCGTGCTTGTCACTGGCTGGCTGTGTGTGAGCCTACCTCCTGGATGTGATGAGGGAGCTGGATGGAAGGGAAGAAGGTGGTCTTTAGGACCCTGTAACCCCTGTAGATGACGTAGGAGGACCCCAGCACGAA
Organism: Mallotus villosus; assembly: GCA_903064625.1. Lineage (NCBI taxonomy): Eukaryota > Metazoa > Chordata > Actinopteri > Osmeriformes > Salangidae > Mallotus > Mallotus villosus. The sequence continues at coordinate 123,694 of CAEFZP010001209.1, read as the reverse complement.
ACAGGAAAGCCCCCACCAGAGAGGCCAGGAAGTACAAGAAGATGAGCCAGTACGGGATCTCACCTGGGAACACACACACACAAAAACACACACACACACACTTTGTAAACGTTGTGGAAAGGAAACACATCCTTCTAACCATCTCACCAGTTACTAAACAACAGAAACTACACAAACCACTCCAACCTCAACCACAATGACACGTCAACCACTTCTTCAACGAGGCACCTGTTTGTGCGTCTGTCAAGGTGCACGCGTGTGTATATGCGCATTTGAGTGCGAATGGACGTTTGTGTGTGTGTGTGTGTGTGTGTGTGTTGAGGCCAAGGCGCCTCACCTTCGGTCTGCATGCACTGAGTGGAGGAGAAGCTGCTGGTCTTGTTGTAGTAGTCGAAGCGGGACTGCACCCTCACACAGTACCAGGTCCAGCTCTGCAGCTCAGGGAGAGTCACGTGTTCAGGCCCAGAGTTCAGCACTGCAGGACTCTCACCCTGCGGAGGCAACACAACACAGAGTCAGGGACTGCACCCTCACACAGTACCAGGTCCAGAGAGCCAGGCTGAGGCCTCGTCATGGCTGGCTAGAGCCTTCCGGAACACTGGCTGTAGCTGTGGGTTGAAAGGGGTTCTAAACTGGTCGAATCTGGCATGTTTCTGTATGTATTTGAAGTCTGTTGGAAGTGAAAGAACTGTTGAAGATAGTGAACAGTGAGGTTTGAGGAAGGCAGGTGGTGTGAGCCTGTAGGATGGGTGTTTTGTGGTTATGGCCAGGGTCAGTGAATGGTAATATTTAAATGTCATATTTTGGCAGTTGCTCCGTTATCAGCCTGACCTGAGTAAAGAGAGAGACAGAGAGACAGAGAGACAGAGACAGAGACAGAGACAGAGAGAGAGACAGACAGAGACAGAGAGAGAGAGAAAGAGAGAGAAAGAGAGAGAGAGAGAGAGGAGAGAGAGAGAGAGAGAGAAATAGGTTTTTGTCTCTTTGGACAGGCACACAGAGCAGAGTGCTTCCAGTTTGAGTCGCTCAATGGGAAACGATGGAGGAGTCAGGAACGCCCAGATAAGATCAAATACTGGAATACGGCTCGACCAAACGGGTCGTGGTGGTTATGTGTCGTCTTTGGGCGTGTTAAAAAAACACTGGATGCCACCATCATACATATTAGATGGATTCAAATCATGCTTCCTGATTCAGGCACAGAGGACTGTCTCGTTTGACTGGAAATTTGAATGCAAATATCACCAAAAACACAGCATGTACAGCCACAACGAGCGGGTCTAAGCCTCGACAGGCTGTCGTGGAGGTTAGCTACTTTAAACCCAACAGTACGCCCTTCACATCACACTTCCTAACGGTGGTGTTTCAACAAACGTCAGCTAAAGAAAAGCAGCTGCCTGTTTCCATGCACACGCACAACCACAACAGGTGCAAAGTTCTTGGGTACCAACATCTCTTTGTTCCTGTTGCAGTACGTGTGATTGTACTTTGACCACGAGGTTCGAGAACACAGGTGTCTTTGATATCGATAGAAAATAGAGAACTGTAAACGAGGGTATTTAAGACAAGTCTAGTTTCAATGCGTCTCTGAAAAAAGGATGAAAAAAAACTGTTGTTAGTCCTTAAGATGTCAAATTTGTTCATGCTGAAATCAAAGAGGAACTGCGATCTCTCCATGGTCTGAATGCGTGTTTGTCATACTGAGGGTAGCTAGACGTCCAGGACTTAGGTAAATTCCCCCACCAACCTGAGGGTCTGCCAAGCGACTCCAGTAGTGAATACGATAGTACATCTGAGGAACGTTCCCCTTCATATATTCCCCCTCGTTGGTCAGGGGGGGGAGAGATGGCTACACCCAGGAGGTTGCTGACAGGAGATAGCTCCACCTTGGATGGCGGCCCAAGGTCAGCTGAGGAGAGGCGAAACAAACAATCATATGGTTAACTTGTCATGAATATATGACATGACAATAGCTGGGCTTGCGAAGTTTACATGGAACTCGTGTTACTTTGCATCTGCACACTTCTTGCTTTCAGTCCCGCAGTTTCTTGCTACAAACTTCCCTCATCCCCTTCTCTCACCGTCCATGTCAGGGCAGAAGTCTTTCTCGGCCCAGTCAGAGTGCAGATCGTGGGCGCTGGCTCGGACCCGGAGCAGGTACATGGCGTGGTAGTGCAGCTTGACGCCAGTGAGGTCACAGCTGTGCTCTGGGCCCACGCACACTGAGTTCCACACCACCTTCCTCTTTGATTTCAGCTTGTACTTCCTGTCGGTGGAAAAGACGTTGGGCTCAGGAACACAGGCTCAGTCCGAGAAAAACACCTTTGTTGTCCTTCACCACTAAAATGCGATGACTCCCAGGTCAGGCTCTGGGTTCATAAGTGTTAAACAAGCGGCTAACTGGAGAGAGAGTAAAACTCACCACCTTACAAGAAAAAAATAATGACCAGATGAAACACACAGCGATACTTAAAGTCTCCCTGAACTTTTTTTTTGTGTTTGACTACTTGCAATGTTGGGGATATCTCATTGTTATGATCAGTGACACTTTTGTAAAGCTCTCTCTTGGAAGTGGCTTTGGATAAAAGCGTCTGCTAAATGAATAAATGTAAATGTAATGAACTAACTACACTGTAACAAGATATTCTAGTTCAAGGCCGAGCAGATGCTACGCGTACAATCTTTACAATGACACGATACATAATCATAATAAACCAAATGCAAGCTTTGACAAACAAAACACAGACAATCATGCGCCTGAAACCGCGTTGAAACGATGTGAGGACTGAGTGCGAGTTGACTTACGACAGGTACTGTGTGGTGAAGTTGACAGCGTACTGGCCAGATGTCTCATGCTCCCAGGTCAGGATGTACTGGGTGTTGAGGGTGTGGAGGGTCAAGTATGGCTTCTCCAGCTCAGCTGCCTGGACTGGGGACACAAAAGAAGTACTTTGAAGGCTGAAAAAAAACACTGAAACGTGTGGTTTTAGGAGACCCATCGGACAGGGCCTGGTTCAAGACTGCTTCACACAAACAATGTCTTCACAAGCCGAGGGTCAAGCAGCAATACCGCTAGCCTGTATTTGTTATTTTAGGGTGATCCCCTATGAGGATGTGTGTGTGTGTGTGTGTGTGTGTGTGTGTGTGTGTGTGTGTGTGTGTGGACCCCAGAGGATGTTGCTGAAACTGTTTCGCAACATGTTGGTATCTGACTCAGTTTGACACTCTCTCAGTCCCGTGCTCTACACTGACTCACAGCAATATCTCAGTCCAACAAGTGTTGAAGAAAACATCTGTGCCTGTTTAGACCTCTCTGGTAAAGAGTGTGTTTCCACTCATCACAGGCCACAATACTGCTCTACTGATAACCAAGTTAGCAGCTTCATAGAAAACCACTCTCCCTCCTCCTCTCCTTATAGGAACAGTATATCATTATTTCTATCGGCAATGGTTTATGACAGGGAAGGCCAACACTTTAATAACCTCAATAACCGTAATAACCGCCTGCTCTATATTGTCTTTTACGTCAGGTACAGATTTCAGGTAGTTATGAGCTTAACACTGTGTGGGTGTAACCGACAGTGGGCAAAACTACATGTGTGAATCATACAGTCATAAATAGTTTCAGCCAACCCATTAAACAATCAAAGCCGTTATGATGACATCAACAAAAAATGTGATCCAACATACAACGTGTTTATACAAGTTTATTGTGATGAGTATTGTCCTCAACTCATATCTTGCGGTCACTTATTGAGGGAGTGATTCATAATGTAGCCTTGGGCTCGAAAATTTACGGAACTTGGGGTCAGATGATTTCTTCAATTCCTTTTATGTACTGGCCACGCCCATATGTAAGTAGACTACTTTGTGATCGGAGGTTGATAGTCCTGTTCTGAATGTGGACAGTGTACACATCCAGAGACCATGATCTCTAAAACCCAGCCCTGTTTCAGGGGGACATTTTAGGGGGTTTCTAAAATGTTCTCTCAAAGATAGCTATCCAAGTTTCACTATACGACCACATCAGCCCTCCCCACCACTAGACCCGCAAATCTGTAGAAAACAGCGATTACAAGATGTTCACACACAGATTGAATGCTGAATGTCAAGACCGTTGAAATCAAGGGAGGGAGAAAAGCGGACATTCGCATGTGCACAAACACATACACGCACGCACGGTTCCCCACACACGTAGCTTAAACTCAAAAGGAGCTTGGTTGGGTGAGATTAGGTGTAACAAACATGTAATGTAATGATGCCACTCTGTATAATATAGCCAACCTATAGTATGTAGTCTGTGTACATGGACTTTGGTAACAATCGATAACTGGCATCGTGCCAGTCATTCGGGTATCGTCGCCGATGGCATGCATTAATGACAGCTGGGCTGGCTAACAATGTTATTAGCTAACTGTTAGTAAAACCGAGTTAGTTAGGGTTATGGATAGTGCCAGGCCCAATAATGTAGATCCTCACGCTAGGCTATGTAAGCCAACTACCCCCTGGCCTAAGAAAAGAACAATCACCAACGAACTCTACAGTATAATTGTAAACAAGCCGCTGTAGCGTAGCCTACTTACCGTCAGCGTTGAAACATGACGTTCGTAGAAACCCGAGCAGAAATAAGGCGAAACCGATGTTCATGGTGGAAATTTTTAGCGCATTTAACTCTTAAACAAACACAACTAAATACAAATGTATTTCTTCCGTCGGTATGGGGTCCTTACATTTCAAATCAGACCAAAACACGCATCGCAATCATTCTGCGGTCTCTTGACTGCTCCGGTCCAGTAGCGTGTCTTGGAAGTGGCGTCTGACTGAATGATCATTCTTGCTATCTTAGCTCTGTGCACTGCGCATGACAAGGCAAGGGCGAAGCTCCGTTGCAGCCGGGTCCCAGGATGAATCCATTGGAACATTTACGAGACAATGGATTCAACACAACTTTTTATTAATGAAGCTTAATCTGCTGACATGTCATTATTTTCTAAAAAAGCACTAAACCGTACATAAACACAGTACCCTAGGTTTGAAGAACATTGATAATGCACATTGATAATAACACTTCAACACTGTGCAGCCAGACCTTAACCCTTGTATTATCTAGGCTACTGGTCATTGTGAGTGTGACCCACCGTTGTGTTGCGACCACTTTAGGCTACGTCATAACAAGTTAAGTGAAGCATTTTCTGTTAACCGTCCGGCTGTCTCAGACCCCCCACAGCACGAATGTTAAAATAAAATGTTTTTTATTTGTTTTTGTATCAGGTAAAGTTGTCGCAACCAAACGATGGGTCTTTGTTGTGAACCTTCGGGTCATTGTGACCCGAAGGCAGCACAAGGATTAAAAATACTATCTCATTTCATAGGACATACTCATCTCTGAAATCCTCCAAACATCTTCAAACCCAAACACACAACACAGTGGAAACTCCGTTGTCGTCATGGGGATCCCATGCCTTCAAACAGTCATCCGAACAGGCCTCAGGCAGGAAGTCCGTCTCTCTTTCAGACCTGTATCACAGTCCTCTCCTCCTCCGCTATCCTCTCCCCCTCCTTTCGCCCGGCCCGCCCCCAGTTCACCGTCTCTCCCCCGGTCGACTCGCCGTGGCCGGTGACGTTTAGCCCGGTAGCCGTCGGCGGGAGCTCCGACGGGGGGATCCTCCGCCATGACGCTGACGGGGTGAAAGACTTCTTGTGGAGGGGGGCTGGTCTGCACGGCCATGAACACGTAGGAGTCACGAGGCTCCCACAGGTACTGGGGAGGAGGAGAGGAGGTCAGACTGAGACCTGGAGAGCACAACGCTGTATTCTTCCTCGAAGAATAAATCGATGACACTGCTTCTATTTGTTACTTAGTGTATGATACATTTGAGCATGGCTAAACAGAAAGGATAAAAACAGGAATTGTGTACGTGCGCACACACACACACACACAGACACGTACACTGTGTACGGTACACACACCACAGCTTTGTAGATATAAATACAATACCTCTTTGAAGTGTTTTGGGAGTTTGACTTTGGGCCAGATGAAACGGACCATCTTTTTCCCATACAACACCCCACACACCACCAAGCCCACCAGCACAGCTACGACCACAATGATCACCACAGCCAAAACCCATGCCTTGACACCTTCTGTGAAAGTGTTCCGTTGAAGCAGAGGGAGGAAGCATGGAGGAGAGAGTGAGTCACTGTCACGTCAAAGACTTTCAAAATAGGATAGGAATCAAACACGTCATTATACCAAAAACAGTTAAAAGCAGAGAAAAAAATAAAAAATGAGCATGAGGTGGTAACAAACAGGGTCCTCAGAGCTGAGAAAAGAAAAGGAAGAGGAGATTAGAAGAGAAGAGGATGAAACTCACCCTTCCCAGTGGTCTCACACACCACGTCACTGGGTTGGCTGAGTTTGTTAAACCTGAGGGTCTTCACTTGGGCCTGGACGCAGTAGCTGGTCCTGGACTCAAGGTCAGGAAGAACTAGTCGGTGCTGCTCTATGTCACTCACGTGAATGGCCTGAAGAGGGCGATAGAGAGCAGCGGTGAGTAAAACAGCCTCACAACCACGGATTCTCAGTCAAATTATTTTAACCAATCTCAGAGAACTCAACACCACTGGTGGACCAACGATTTCTTGCTCTACAATCAACATCGAGCTGATGTCTGTCCTCATTGAGTTTGACCTGCTTTGCCTCATCCAAGTAGCTACTAACTTTGACATCGTTTCTGACATTAGCATACTAATTATTGATTGTGAAAAATGCTAAGGTATTTTGTTCAGCATTAAACCATCCATAAAGTGGGATTACGATGGATCATATCTCTATAAAAACCAGTCTGTCCCACCTTGTCTCTGTGACCCTTCTCCCAGAAGGTGATGTTGTATGGGGCTATGGTATAAACATCTCTGAACTTTTTGATCCGGAACACTGGATCCTTAATGGTCACTTCGATGTTGGCCCCGTTGGCGTTGAGAATCACAGAGGGGGGCCCGATGTCAGCTGCAGAGAGGGACGCAGGAACAGGAAGTAAGGAACAGGAAGTAAGGAACAGGAAAGTAAGCTTCAGGAAATGTAACCAAGATGTCTGGGAAGACTCTAACTGTCATTCACTGTTTCAAAACCAGAACTTCTGCCATCTAGGGATGTACATCACAGCACTATATTCCTTAGTATATGTTAAGCTTGGTTTTATGGGGAAATTATACTTGGCTTTATGTTCGTTCCAACATATTTGTAACCCTTGATTCAGTCGTGCAGCCACAAGGGGCCTGGGCCTCATTTACATGTCCAGACCCCCCAGATTTTTGATAGCTAAAATGGGACCCTCCAAAAAAACGGAATTATAGCTACGCCCCTGCATTGATTTGTGGATGTTTTTGCCAACCTGTACACTAACAGTGTGTGTGTGTGCTTACTTTGTTCGTCCATGCCGAAATTTGAAATTTCCACCCAAGGAGAGCCTACTCCTTGCAGCTCTGCCCTCACTCTGAAAGAGTACACTCCAAGTGGTTGGAGAACACTGCTGAAGTCACAACACAGCACTGTGATGTTCCCACAAACCGCTTCGTAGGGTCGGTAAAAGCCCCTGTCAACAAAATAACATTGCAAATTTGTCATATTGGGGGAGATTACCAGGGAAGTTATGAGCGTTTTCACTTGTAGTGAAGAAAAACCACAACAAGCTTATGTGAGTTCCTTAGAATTGAGAAACGGAGGAAGGAATGAGTAAATTAGTACGTAGATGTGTGTGTAAGAGGGGTACAAGACAGAGAGAAAGAGAGGCAGAACAAGGGAGAGAGAGAGACAACAAGAGTCTGAGGCTAGTGAAAAACCTGTGTGTGTGTATGTGTGTGTGTGTGTGTGTAAGTGTGTGTGTGTGTGTGTGTGTGCTCATGATCATGACATAAGACAAAGGGTATGTGTTTAACTGTCCTTTCCTAGAAATGAACTTCCTCATATTTCTGTATCATTTACAGGACTACATTGTTGTCTCCCACACAAGACCAACCCTAACGTGGAGTAGGCTTGCCTGTATTCTGCTGTGTAGGTGATGTTGTCTGAGGTGTTCAGGGCGGCATCCCACCGCAATACCAGCTCCATGTTGACGGAATTTGTCCTCACATTGTTGGGAGGAGGGAGTTCAGCTAATACCCCTGTTTATAAATTAGGAGCAAAATATAGTATTAAAACTAAACCCATTTCTTAACCGAACTATAGGCTATCATAGTCGTATTGGTAGATTCGGACGTAGTATATGCCGACTTGGAAGCCAAGACCAGCCAAGAAAAGCGTTTAAATATCTGGTGATAATAAGGTTAACATGAATTTATGTTTTTTTAAATAACTGCCGTCAATTGACAAAACCTGTTTCCGAAAAATCGGAACACAGCCTATCATAAGGAAAAGAGTAGTTGGATATTAAACTTACCCCCGTCCATAAAAAAGAGTAATACAATAGGTATACAAAATGCTGCTTTCATATTCTTGTTTAACGGATTGTCAGTCTAAAAAACTGTAAAAAACATATACACTACAACTGAACGCTAATTGAATAAATATCGCCGGTTATTTCCTTGTAGCCATTCGGTAACTGCCAGACAGACTTTCCAGGTTTCACTGCTATTGACGGCGCGCTACGAAAACGAAACAAAGTTTACGTCAGAGTGCATACAGTTTCAGAAGGCTCCGCCCTAATTTATAAAGGGCCATTTAGGAAATAATTGACTGTCCTTATACACAAACACATGAAACACATTCACGTATGAAACGATTACATCCATACAACTTTGTTTTTGAGAGGTTGAAAAAATATTTTCTCGTTTTACTGTGAATGTGGAAAAAAAAATCGATACAATACTTCACTGTACTCTAGTATTCTGTTCTAAGCTTCTTGTTATCCTCTCCCCTCTCCTATCCTCTCCTTCACTTCATGTGTGGGGAAAAGTTTCAAAAGGTTGAAAAAATTATAGAGAAAATACGTTTAGATTTTTTTTTGAAAGGTTGAAACAATATTTTTGGAAAAAAGTTAGTAGGCCTATTTCTATTTGGAAAGATTGAAAAAGAAAGGAAAAGCTGAGTAATGCACACCCTGCTAACTCTGATTATGAAAGTTCCACATGCATGAAACCTACTCTGGTTAGTACTCATACTAGTCTCCCCAATGTACAGTAATGTGATGCTGGGACATACATAACAGAAAGCAGGCTACATGGGGGATGCATTTCAGGGCAGGGTTCTAGAATTGAAGCGACAGCAAAGAATCATAACTCAGTCAAATTCCAGAACCCTGCTTTCTTGACTTTTTCAATGTGTTTCATATGTGTTTGTGTTATAGAACAGTCTCAATTATTTCCTAAACTGCCTTTCATACTACTGGGATCATGCCTCATATCTTCAATTAGCAATAAATATGAACCGCTAAAATACGATTATGTCCTTGACCGTTTTTATTCAGGATACATGTATATATTCAATATAAACAACAGTTTTTATTTCAACAAATGATTGAGGAGACCTGAATCACATACATTTCACAGCTTCACAAATACACTAGTTTAAAATAGACGGTAAACACACTAACAAAGATAATTTGGCACAATGATTCCTTGCCCCATGCAGGATAGGACTCCTGTTCGGCCAGTAACCGACTGTCCATCGAGGACTCTGGCAGTTTATTCCGATGAGATCACTCCATAGCCTTCATCCTCCTCCTCTTCCTCCCTGGAGCTGGTCTTCTGCAGCGGCTTGTGGTCTCGGAGGACCCAATCCCATTCAGAGCATCCTGGGGAGAGGACTGAGATTTGGCTGCAGACTTCCGGCTGCTGCTGTTGGTGTGAGTTCCAACCAATAAGAGGGATGGACGACTGGGTAATGAGAGAGGGAGAGGGAGAGGGAGAGGGAGAGGGAGAGGGAGAGGGAGAGGGAGAGGGAGAGGGAGAGGGAGAGGGAGAGGGAGAGGTGAGAGGGAGAGGGAGAGGGAGAGGGAGAGGGAGAGGGAGAGGGAGAGGGATCAAATGTGAAAACAACAAAAAACAAAACGTGGTATGTGGAAGGGTGCTGGTGGTATAGTACCAGGGTTTTTGGGAGAGGTTTAGCCAGGCAGAGCATGTGACCCGTGTACACCACCGCTCCTGTGAAGAGCGCCCCCAGGAGGCAGAATGTGGACAGCACGCCCAGGAACATGGGCACTGAGGAACAGAACCAAACAAACACACCCAGGATTGAGACGGATCACTGAGTCTGGATGTCCTATTGTACCTAAACTTTTGATCCCAAAAGGTCGAATTACATTTTAATCTATTTAACAGACGTTGTATTTGAAATACTAATAGTGCATTTAGAAAGTACAGCAAAAACTCAGCGATCAGAAGTGTGTTTTTTTAACAGTATTCCGGCGGTCACCGTCATTCACCAGACGCAGTGCAAGTAACCACAACTATACTGTGCGACAATCTCAACTACAATATGACATGGTTCAGTGCAACAAAAACAACATAATTTCTTAAGAGTTGCTTGGTCTTGTATCCGGGCGTACCGTTGCTGGAGGCCGGGGGGCTGGTGAAAGCGCAGTGGGGCTCAGAAGGAACGACGTGGGGGTTCAGGACTGACGAGGCCACGGCCGTCAAGCAGTACTCCACTCCAGGCTCCAGGTAATCAATCACAGTTTCCTTTGTGGACCCAACCCAGATACTGAACTGGAAGACAGCAGGAAACACAGTTAGAATGTATATCGATTTGTGTTAGAATCCGAGTACGCAAACCTGGCCAGAATTTAAAACTTGGCTACTCTGAGGTGGGCTAGGTCAGCCTTGACCCCCTGACCCCTGAGCCCTGACCCCTTACCTGAGAGCCGTCCCTGGTCCTCTGCACCTGACACGTGAAATCCCTGTAGAAGAAGGACAGCTGGGATCCCCTATCGACAGGAGGAGTGAGCTTCAGAATCAGGCAGTTTCCACAGCCAGACACAGAAACCCCGGGAGGCCCCACAACCGCTGGAGGGGGGGGAGAGCATCTTAACCGCCTTGTAACTAAATGTAATAATGACATACAACGGAAGAATATGGCATGTCTTACATGGTATTACATGGTATTGATCCCACTGTGGATATCAATGGATGTCAATCATATTATTTTTGAAAGACAATTTTCCGCTGTCCCTCTACTTAATGAACTGCAGTAACAGAAGAAAAAAAAGCTGTATTAGTCTCACTATCAGTCAGAGGGTGAAAGAGAGAAGAGACGGTCCAGTTGGAGGTCTGGGTGGGTGTGAAGGCCTGGACACGAGCCTGGTAGTACCGCAGGGGATCCCTGAAGGCCTTGGTCAGGTCGCATATCTGGCTGATCCTCAACATCTCACAACCTTTCACTGGCTTCCAAGAATTTCTCCTGTAGGGAATTAGAGAGAGAGAGGGTGGTGGGGGATAGAAAGAGAAAGAAAGAAAAAGAAAGGAGGGTGGGTTTGTGAAGACAGACAGACAGATCATATCAGACCAGACAGAGATAAGCAAAGCCGAAACGAAAGTGTTCCAGCTGATTTCAGAAAGGAAAGCGCTTAGTCAGCAGCTTCAGATTCCCGTGTGCCAGTAAGGAAAGCTGTGTGCCAGTAAGGAAAGCTGTGTGCCAGTAAGGAAAGCTGTGTGCCAGTAAGGAAAGCTGTGAGCGGACCCCAATGAGTCAGCAAGCCTACCTGAGATGCAGGCTGTGCACTCTGAACTGAGCCTGGGCTGGAGCGTCCACACCTGGAAGCCAGGTGACATTGTGTTCCAGGTTGAAAGACAGAATGGACACATTGACAGGTGCTGGGAGCATGCACTCACCTGGAGAGAGGATAGAATGACCGAGAGGGGGAGATAAGGTTAGCAGATAGAGGACAGGACAGAATGAGCGAGAGGAGGAGAGGGAGATAAGGGTAGGGGATAGAGGAAAGGAGAGAATTGAAAGAAAGGTGAGGTCATAAAAAGAGGAGATAAATATTGTCAATTGTTTGAAATACAGAGCAGAGGAAACACCAATAAGTGACTTTAGCCATTTACAAGAAAATCAAATACATATCAAGAATATTTCATAAATCGACATAAACAGGTACACGGATAGGACACTTGGTTTGACAGTTGTAGACACAATGCAAAGTCGTAACACTATAGGATCAGGCGATTATCGAGAGATCAAAAACAGACAAGTCTCGAGTCGCACGTTTAACAAGGTGGAGATAAGGAGGATTACGACAGCTGAGGCCACAACTTCACCATTTCTAAACTACAGTTACCATAAATACATCATTACAATCATTTATACACTACAGTTACCATAAACACATCCTTACAATCATTTATACATGTATATTGCAATATATAAGTAGTACAATTGTAACAAATTGTAATAAATTAGAATTCGACATCATCAAATCACACAATTTAACCAATGCTTTTCTTCCAACGAACTCTTCTACAGAACGAAGCCCTTAAAGGCTGCGTGCATACCACTGCTCCCCTAACCAAAACAGGGCCCTGCCCCCACTCTTGCCCCTAAAGAATCTGTGAAAGTCACGGCTGTTTCCCCCCAGAATCTGAAACCAACTCTCGGTCTCTTCGAGACCCCCAGAAAGGACCATACCGCAGGGCAGGAGCAGAGGGATCCACAGGCCGCTGGCCCAGAGCAGGGCCAGGTAGGTCGTCATGGCGCAGAAGGATCAGGATAGAAGCTGCTGTCTCCTTTATCATGATGTTGTTATTCAGGGCTGAGTTTCATTTTCCTCAGAAGTCCCTCCCAGGTTCTCTCTGCCCCTAACTGACACACAGGATTCCAGAACCGTGCGAGAGCTCTAGAACACTCACCGGACTGACACATGAGTACATGGGATTTCCAAAGAAGATGGACTTTGCCTTTTTTTGTAATTTAGGATTGCCTTTTTGGATGTCCTGTTTGTGTTTGTGAGTATGTTGTCGAGTGTAGCTGTGTTCCTGTGTGTGGTTCATAAGCTCGAGATAAGCTGATAGGATACATTCATGGTCTAGTTCAAACACGACATTATACACTGTTACAGAATACATTAAAGATTCATGTTATCTCAAATGTATTTTATTATAGGTTATTATTAAGGACACAAATATATTTGTTATTTGGCTTGGATTACATAAACAAATATTTTGCATTCACCCATATAAAAATAGAAACATCTGTAATGATTACAAAAGATGGTTTACTTAGTCTAAACACCCTAAAACAATGTAGAAATATGTGTCTATAGGGTACAGATCTAGTATTGAATGTGTACTGTTCAAATTAATATATACAGTACATTTATAATACAGTCATGGTCATAAGTTTTGGCAATGACAAATGTGTTTTACAAAGTTTGCTGGTTCAGTATTTGAGAAATGTTTTCACATGTTTCTATAAAATACTGGAATACAATAAGGCACATTTAATATTTAAGCTTTTTAGGGGGCGAACATTTTCAATATATGCAAATCGTCCCCTCTTTTACAGCAGTCAATCTGCTCTTAAAATCTAATCAGAATGATAGAGTGATTTCACCTGGCTAGAACTAGTTCACACTTTCCCCTGTGATGATGAATGACTACTGAAATTATGTTAACAGTCATTTTATGCCAAGGCCCAGCAAGCTTTGCAAACACAAAATGTATGTCGCTCACAATACTTTTGGTCACGTCTGTATACCTTCATGATGAATAAGTATTTTGAACCTAATAATCAAATATAGCTAAAAAAATGTAACCTTTTGACCTTCTAAATCTAATGAAATTGCTCAACTTTTCACAAAACAAGCATTTCCACAATTTCAAAATTGTAATACGCAGTCCCAAAAGGCCAACCATGTGCTTCTAGATTAGTGACTAAATCCAGTACATGTTTACTAGCCAATCAGAACTCAAGATTCATGTCCAATAGGGTGTGCTAGAGCCCCTTGCAATACTCCAACACAAAAAAACGACATGTATTCAAATAGTGATTTGGCTGAAATTTAACATTAGCAGTTGAGAAGTGAGTATACCATGTTTCTGTACAAAGAAACAGCAAGTATTTTCCATATACCCCCACCCACGACTACAGTACCACAGGTATCACACAACAGTTTAATACTGAGGTTGACACTTCAGTCACCACGTTCTCAACTAGTCCTTGCATGAGTCACATGGTACTGCATGATTACACTCCCACAGATGTGCGGGCAGCCTGTTTAACACTGACGGTTTTGACCTTGGTAATTTAGTGAGTATTTGTGAGGTTTTGGCAACAGTATATCGTAACCATGGACACCACCAGCATATCGTAACCATGGACATCACCAGAGTTTTGAATACTTTCACTACAAATGTGGGGCAGCCATACGTGCAACATCAAGCCAAATCAATGGCTTTGAAATGTCAAAGGAATGTATGAAATAACCTTTCACATAGCCCTTTCAGATACAGTACTAACAGAAAAGTGAAAAAAAGGGCTTGATCTTTGCTTGAACTTTGTGTGCTACTATTAAAATACATCCTAACGATTCCCCATTATAAAATCAGTGTCGCATATCAAGTGTCTGTAAAGGTCATCCAATGTATAGTCCAACAGTCCTTTTCCCTGTTTATGACCTTTCTCGTGTGACCTTAACGCTGCATGTAACCATCATCACACTCCTCTTCCTCCTCCTCGTCCTCCTCCTCCTCGTCTCCTGGGGTCATGCTGCTGACGGCGGCCCCCTCCTCGCTGACCCCCTCGCTGACCCCCGGTCTGACCCCCCTGACCCCCGGTCTGACCCCCGGTCTGGGTCCGGCGCCCTCCTCCAGCCAGCGCCCCCCCAGCTTGACAGACAGCAGGTTGACGTCCAGGCCCCTCCCCTCCTGTGGCTCGCCGGCTTCCACCGTCCCCCCGTCGGTCTCAACCGCCCGCCGGGGCTTCAACCGGACCTCCGCGCTCGCTGGGGGACACTGGGCCTCTTCCGGAGACGGACCCGTCCCTGAGAGAGGACGGGCGGGGAGCGGGCCGCCGATGGACTGCGTGGGAGACGGCCCGTCGGGTGTGCCAGGAGACGGCCCTGTCGGGTGTGGGGGAGACAAGCTCTCTCCTAGGGGATGGAGGTAACAGGCTCGGACAGCCGGTCGGGGACGGCAGGCTGGTGACAGACGCACTCGGGTTCAGTCGGTGCGCCTGAGGACTGGCTGGTCGTGGCACCAGGGATGGGGCAGGGCAGCAGATGAGCGCTGGAGGAAATCGAGGAGAGGGAGGAGGAAGAGGAGAGGGGGTTTGTCATGTTTGAGGCGCTAGGCCTGATCTCGTAGTTTCCCCCGCTGTCCTCCGCCTCCCCCCCACTCTCCTCGCAGCTCTGGCTGCTGTCCTCAGTCTCAGCAGTAGGCGGAAGCGACGCCTCGACACGCACCGTGGAGAACAGGGTTCCCGAGGACGGCTCTGTCAGCAGCTGGTTCTCATGGTGCTTTACGTAGCTCTGGAGACAAAGAGGGAAAGAGACATCGAAACCGTGAACGTAGTAGGCGGATGGACAAGGCTTTAACCGGCCATGCCAGCTCAACTTCGACACAAAGAAAGGAACGGTTTGACAGAACACAGGCAGGAGCTTTGGCGCCTCGCCAGTCAGAAGCACTTCCTGTTTTCCAGACAGAATGGTGTGAAAGAACGCAAAAAACTAACTTCCTGAAAAGTGTCACATGATGTGCACGCGTGTGCATGCTTCTGTCCCACACGGGGGAAACCCGACTCGAGACTGTGATGAACATTTTCCACTTTCCACCTGAACTGACAAACGGAGGGGCCTCGCCTGATTTCATTAGCACAGTGATTAAAACGCCCTCGTATGAGACACCGAAAGGTCTCCAACATGGACCTGTAGCGTGTGTGGGCAGCATGTGGTTTAGGCAGACACAAACCCAATGCGGCTAACTGTCGTTAGCTATCGTGAGAAGGTACTGTGTTGATCTGGAGGGGGTGGACTGGGAACTGGAACTCAGTTTATGGGACGTAATGTCACGTCTTGATAACCCAGCTGGCTGTGTTCACTTGCCATACAGTGCAGACACGGGGGCTTCTGTCCCCCCACATGACGGTGGTGGACAGAAGTGTGTGATACAGGTGCAAGATCATTAGATAAGAAGATGGATGGATAAGATAGATACATGGACAGATTGATATATGCTAGATGGATAAGACAGATGGATGTACAGATAGATGGATGTACAGATAGATGGATGTACAGATAGATGGATGTACAGATAGATGGATGAAGATAGATGGATGTACAGATAGATGGATGACAGAGATAGATGGATAAGAAAGATGGATGTACAGATAGATGGTAGGTAGGATGGATAAGAAAGATGGATGTACAGATAGATGGAGTAGATGGATAAGAAAGATGGATGTACAGATAGATGGATAAGAAAGATGGATGTACAGATAGATGGATAAGAAAGATGGATGTACAGATAGATGGATAAGAAAGATGGATGTACAGATGGTAGATGGATAAGATAGATGGTTGGACAGATAGATAGATGTAGATGGATAAGATAAATGGAAGGACAGATGAATAGATGGATAAAAAACAGACAGAGACAGATCAAATTGTTAAGAGAGATGCAGGTGGTAGATCAAGCTGTAGGATGACTACAGCAGGATGGTAAACAACCAGCCTTGGTGTTCTCTTTTAAAACCACAACTACACCACAGGAAGATACATCTGTAACGTGTGTGTGGTGTGTGTGTGTGTGGTGTGTGTGTGTGTGTGTGTGTGTGTGTGTGTGTGGTGTGTGTGTGTGGTGTGTGTGCGTGTGTGTATGTGTGTGGTGTGTGTGTGCGTGTGTGTATGTGTGTGTGTGTGTGTGTGTGTGTGTGCGTGCGTGAGAAATGTTCCACCTGCATGTACTTCCTGTCACACAGAATGCTTGTACATTCTTGTTCAAAGGAAATACGTATGCAGGCTAAATGTCTTTGCACACTGAGTCCGAAATCTTCATATGCTTTTCTTGGAATGGTCAGCCTAAAAATGTGAAACTCATGACGGACGAAAGTTTCCGAGGCGGTGTGTAAGCGCGATTGACATAACGTGAGGTTGTGAGGCGCGAACATTTCGGACACGAATTTCGGAGTGTGCAAAGACCTTAAAGGTCCGCGACACGTTTGAGACACGTGTCACTTCCTGTCAGCCTGTTTGTCACACAGAAAGAAGAGGATGATGGAGGAAGCCTACCAGCAGCTGTGGCGCGTTGGTCTGCAGACACAGCACTCCGGTGTGGACCAGCAGGATCACTACGGCAACACATAGCACCACTAACACACACAGCACCACCGCAACCTTCGTGTCTAGGAAAGAGAGGGAGCACACACCATCAGAACACGCATGTAAACCCACCCCCTTCCCCCAACACACACCATCAGAACACGCATGTAAACCCACCCCCCTTCCCCCAACACACACCATCAGAACACGCATGTAAACCCACCCCCTTCCCCCCAACACACACCATCAGAACACGCATGTAAACCCCCTCCCTCCCCCCAACACACACCATCAGAACACGCATGTAAACCCACCCCCTTCCCCCCAACACACACCATCAGAACATGCATGTAAACCCACCCCCTTCCCCCCAACACACACCATCAGAACACGCATGTAAACCCACCCCCCTTCCCCCCAACACACACCATCAGAACACGCATGTAAACCCACCCCCTTCCCCCCAACACACACCATCAGAACACGCATGTAAACCCACCCCCTTCCCCCCAACACACACCATCAGAACACGCATGTAAACCCACCCCCTTCCCCCCAACACACACCATCAGAACACGCATGTAAACCCACCCCCTTCCCCCCAACACACACGATCAGAACATGCATGTAAACCCACCCCCTTCCCCCCAACACACACCATCAGAACACGCATGTAAACCCACCCCCTTCCCCCCAAACACACACCATCAGAACACGCATGTAAACCCACCCCCTTCCCCCCAACACACACGATCAGAACATGCATGTAAACCCACCCGCTTCCCCCCAACACACACCATCAGAACACGCATGTAAACCCACCCCCTTCCCCCCAACACACACCATCAGAACATGCATGTAAACCCACCCCCTTCCCCCCAACACACACCATCAGAACACGCATGTAAACCCACCCCCCTCCCCCCAACACACACCATCAGAACATGCATGTAAACCCACCCCCTCCCCCCCAACACACACCATCAGAACACGCATGTAAACCCACCCCCTTCCCCCCAACACACACGATCAGAACATGCATGTAAAACCCACCCGCTTCCCCCCAACACACACCATCAGAACACGCATGTAAACCCACCCCCTTCCCCCCAACACACACCATCAGAACACGCATGTAAACCCCCTCCCTCCCCCCAACACACACCATCAGAACACGCATGTAAACCCCCTCCCTCCCCCCAACACACACCATCAGAACACGCATGTAAACCCACCCCCTCCCCCCCAACACACACCATCAGAACACGCATGTAAACCCACCCCCTTCCCCCCAACACACACCATCAGAACACGCATGTAAAACCCACCCCCTTCCCCCCAACACACACCATCAGAACATGCATGTAAACCCACCCCCTTCCCCCCAACACACACCATCAGAACATGCATGTAAACCCACCCCCTCCCCCCCAACACACACCATCAGAACACGCATGTAAACCCACCCCCTCCCCCCCAACACACACCATCAGAAACACGCATGTAAACCCACCCCCTCCCCCCCAACACACACTATCATAACATGCATGTAAACCCCCCCCACTCTGCCTACCTGGGGTGTGTATGGCCGTGGTGTACACACACTCCCGTGACCCGTAGGCAGAGTTCCGGTGGTCCAAGTTGTCAGCGATGCGGACGGACACACAGTACTGTCTAGCGGGCGCCAGGTCTGGCAGAATCACCTCCTTTAGGGACTTGGTCTCCCTGGAAAACTGGAAAGGGGGATACGGGGAAGGGAGACATCAGGCTTAGACACCTATAACACCTGTCATCTGTATGACATGTCTAAACCAGATACTACAATATGTTAGAACCAAACTCTTCTTCTGTGAAACTGACTTTCTCTTTCCCTATTTTTATCACAAAATCGAGGTAGTCGTGTGTGTGTGTGTCTAGTATAGGATATTATGTGTATTATAGGTTTAGCATACTCTATTATTTTGTTTATATAGGAGGTTTATTATATAATATGTTAGTTTATTGTAACCTATGTTCTGAGTACTTATATGTCATGTTATGCCAAGAATTTCAGTGCCCAGTCCGACTGTAATGTTCTGTGCATCTGACAATAAAAAACCTGAACTTGAATTTGTGTGTACACGTGTGCAGCGTGATACGGTGGATGTTTGGGGAGAGAGGGAGGTGAAGGGGGGCACACCTGGTTCCTCACCTGGCTGGGAGGGAGGGAGGAGGGGGAGGGACAGGATGGAGGGGAGGGAAGGAGAGAGGGAGGGGAGGGAGGGAGTGCTTCCTCACCTGGCTGGGAGGGAGGGAGGGAGGAGGGGGAGGGAGAGGAGGGAAGGAGAGAGGGAGGGAGGGGAAGGAGAGGAGGAGGGAGGGAGGGAAGGAGAGGAGGGGGGAGGGAGGGGAAGGAGAGGAGGAGGGAGGGAGGGGAGTGCTTCCTCACCTGGCTGGGAGGGAGGGGAAGGAGAGGAGGAGGGAGGGAGGGAAAGGAGAGGAGGAGGGAGGGAGGGGAGTGCTTCCTCACCTGGCTGGGAGAAGGGAGGGAGGAGGGGGAGGGAGAGGAGGGAAGGAGGGAGGAGGGAAGGAGAGGAGGAGGGGGGAGTGCTTCCTCACCTGGCATGCCTCCATGCTGCTGCAGGACATGTTGAGGGCGTAGCTGAGAGAGTCGTACACGTCGTCCAGGCCGGCCACCGGAGGCCGCAGCCCCACACACAGGCCTCGTCCACAGGGTCGCAGGCTCACCATGGGGGGGGTCCAGGTGGGCTGCGGGTCCACACACACACACACCACACGCACACACACACGCACACACAACACAGACACACACAGACACAGACACACACAGACAGACACACACACACACACACAGACACGCACACACACACACACACACACACAGACACACACACACAGACACACACACACACACACACAGACACACACACACAGACACGCACACTCAGTAATGACACCCTTCTGGAGGGCTTCTCTCCTGTCTGTCCCCTCCTCCTGAGTGTTTGAAAGGTAGCTAGCGAGTACAGTGGGGACATCTACTGAACATTTGAATTGAACTAGTACGTCCAACGATATTGTTTTTTAATCTTTACCGGCATGAGGAAATGTCCATGGCTGCATGTATTTGCCCAAATATTGTGTATGAGTAGCCCAACAAACAAATCATTTTCTCTCGCGGAATCTACTGTGTGGTTTATCATCCCACTAAAATACAGAAAAAAACATGGACTGTGGAGTCTCTCTTCTCGATCAACACTTTGAGGGGTGCTGTGTGTGTGACTCACTGTCCTGGATGGGCTGGAAGCCCTCAGTCACAGCCTGGGAGGAGACCTGCTGGCCCAGCACAGCTTGGACCTTGCAGTAGTACACCTCCGAGCGGTCTGGGAAGGCTCCTGTCATGTTACACAGCAGGGGGGGCCACCACATGCTCACAACCTGCCACGGCCTCCCAGGAGTTCCCCCTGCTGGACACGGGTAGAACGCAGAGACAGGAGGTCACTCAAGATTGTATTTGTTATTGTTGTTGAGAAAGTGTGGAAAAAAACTACTTTCACATCTGTGTTTTTTTTGTTGGTTTGTTTCAACTTGAATGGTTAAAAGCCTCAAGCTCTTGCTCTAACTTCCGTATTTGCGTCTCCATTACGTAACTGACAGAGATTTCCTAAGGAAAGGTGAGTATGGCTTGATGTGCTAGGCAGAAACTGCTTTGTAGGGAGTGACTCATGTTTTACGTTAGGGACACACGCACAAACAAGCATACTCTCTGCTCACACAAACACACATCCTCTCTCTCTCTCTCTCTCACTCTCCCTCCCTCGCTCTCTCTCTCTGTCTCACACAAACACACATCCTCTCTCTCTCTCACTCTCCCTCGCTCTCTCTCTCTGTCTCACACAAACACACATCCTCTCTCTCTCTCTCTCTCACTCTCCCTCTCTCTCTCTCACTCTCCCTCTCCCTCGCTCTCTCTCTCTGTCTCACACAAACACACATACTATCTCTCTCTGTGCCTCACACAAACACATACTATCTCTCTCTCACTCTCCCTCTCCCTCGCTCTGTCTCACACAAAAACACATTCTCTCTCTCTCTCTCCCTCTCCCTCGCTCTCTCTGTCTGTCTCACACAAACACACATCCTCTCTCTCTCTCACTCTCCCTCTCCCTCGCTCTCTCGTCTGTCTCACACAAACACACATACTATCTCTCTCTCTCGCTCCCTCTCCCTCGCTCTCTCTCTGTCTCACACAAACACACATCCTCTCTCTCTCTCACTCTCCCTCTCCCTCGCTCTCTCTCTCTGTCTCACACAAACACACATCCTCTCTCTCTCTCACTCTCCCTCTCCCTCGCTCTCTCTCTCTGTCTCACACAAACACACATCCTCTCTCTCTCACTCTCCCTCTCCCTCGCTCTCTCTCTCTGTCTCACACAAACACACATCCTCTCTCTCTCTCACTCTCCCTCTCCCTCGCTCTCTCTCTCTGTCTCACACAAACACACATCCTCTCTCTCTCTCACTCTCCCTCTCCCTCGCTCTCTCTCTCTGTCTCACACAAACACACATCCTCTCTCTCTCTCTCGCTCTCCCTCGCTCTCTCTCTCTGTCTCACACAAACACACATACTATCTCTCTCTGTGCCTCACACAAACACACATCCTTTCTCTGTCTCACAAAAACACACATACTATCTCTCTTTGTCTCACACAAACTATCTCTCTCTGTCTCACACAAACTATCTCTCTTTGTCTCACACAAACTATCTTTCTCTGTCTTACAAAAACACATAATATCTCTCTCACACAAACATACTCTCACTGTGTCACACACACATGCACACACTCACACACACACACACACTCACACACTCACTTTAAGGAGGCGACGGACACATTGTAGTACACGTCTTTGGGAGACGCAGGGCCGGGCTGCCAGGTTAGAAGGTGAACAAAATGTTTGGAGAAGATGTTCATGTTCATGGGGGCAGGAACCTCACACGTCACTGGGTGGTAGAAAACAATGGAATATAGAGGAGAGAAACATATAACCTTTTCAGACGAGATTAGACTGATCCTTTAAAAAGAAACAACTATTATAACAACTAAAATAGATTCATAAAACAGCTGTAAACGTTAAAATCCAAACCTGGGTGAGCCTGAAGTATCCAGGTTAGCATCAACACCAGGGGAGTCATCACATCGCTGCCAAACTGTCAGTGGCCAGACATTCCCTGGCATTACTGCGGTCGGATACATTCACTTTTGCATTCACTACTAGCCATCTTCCCATTGTGCTAGGACCAAACTGAGACAGGACAGAAGGCGTTTTTAGAACAACTTTAGACAAATCGTAATTAGCGTCCATACAAGAAAATGTTCCTTTAGAATAAATAATAAATATATCTTTAAGGTGTATAATATCGAAATATATTAACTAGCCTACTTAGCATGGTAGCATCTAGCTGTAGTAGTTAGTCTAGCTATCATGTAAGTTCAATAAGTAAACTGGCCTAAAAGAAAGCTTTCCTCAATCTTAAAACCATCTTCAAACAAACCCAACCACCTCCCACGCACAGGAAGCAAGATAAGATACTGTACCGAAAGCATGTGCCTGTCTTGACAGTTAGCTAACGTTACTGTAGCAAGCCCACTTAACAAGTTAATTCAATACAAAAAAACAAATTCCATGGTTACCTGCGTTTGCTCTTATCTTCATTTAATTTCCTCCTGGTAGTATGCGAGATAATACGCTATACCGCCCGTAACTTGTCTTCATACGGTAGGTTGGCTAGTGCCATTTTCAGCCAACTTCGTCTACGGAGTTTCTGGTCTGCTGTGAGACTGGAAATCACGTGACTTCCGAAAACGGGCAGAGTCCGACCTCCAGTCATTGGATTTTCAAAACATACGGATTTACAGTAAAACTAGCGCGGGGCGCTGCAGGAGCAATGGACTTTTTAGCTTACTAAATTGCGAAGAGCGTCTGCTTCTAAAGACTAAAGTGTTAATGTGAACAAATTGATTTGTTGACAATACAAATGCGATTCGTTATTTATTGACTGTTTATTAAACAACAGATTAAAAAATAACAGCACCATTATTGAAAAGTTTAAACACTAGCACTGCCCCCCCCCCTCACTCACACACACACACAAACTGACAGTGTCACTGTCAACCCAACCCAGACACGCATTTGCATCTACAGTTGAACAAAACATTTTTATTAACAACTTAATACAGGAATGTATAACAGAACTTGTTCTGTATGGTGGATGGATTATGTGATACACATTTCAACGCCCCATGTAACCTGAACATTCCTCCTCCTCTCTTCTTCCTCCTCCTCCTCCTCCTCCTCATCACTACCTGTCCGCATTCTTCCTGTGTGAGAAGCGAGGTACCCAGAGTGTGTGTCCCGTCCCTCATATTCAGAATACGTCCACGGGCAGCCTGTCTGTATCTCATTCTGAGATCCCATATTGTCTAGACTTGCATTTACTCTGACGTCTGCAAGCAAAGGCTGCTGCTTTGATAACAGGCTGTCCACAAGAGAAGTTGTTAGATTCACCTCCTCTTCTTGATCTATCGCTAGTGTCCCCAAAGCCACGGAGAACAGATTAACGTCACCCGACATGTCCGGCTCCTCCGATGTGCCTCCCTCTCTGTCATGTTGTGGGGGTGGGGCTAAATCCTCGAGGGAGACAGAGGCCCTCACTGAATAATCTTTGACCTCCGTCTCAGTGAAACCTCCGAGCGCGGCTCCACCCGCAGACGCCTCCTCTGCCTCTACCTCAGAACTCAAGCCCCCAGAATCCCTTGCAACGTCGGGAAGGGGCACGCCCTCCCCTCCCTGATGCATCCTGGGATTCTCTACCGGAGTTCGAGTCCGAGCGGAACCCGACAGGCCGATCCATGTAGCCATGGTTACCGTTGTCTTCCTCCTCCTCTTCCTCCTCTTCATCTGAAGTAGTTAAGTCTGGGTTGGTTCTGTCTGGGTCCGGTTTTGTCCTGACGCCCTTCACCTGTTCCGGTGGTGGTGAGTCGATGGAGACCAGGTCAGGGATCGTCCTCTCTGGGGTGAGGATGTAGTCGTGGATTAGCAGAGCCTGAATGGAGAGAGAGGTTCAAGAAGGGGTGGGGGTGAGAGTACCATGGCGTGCCACGGGCTAACAGCATCATCGTGTTTTGTATGGCTCGGTGCCAGGGCATGAACTGCAGATGTAAATCCCATGGATAGCATCTTCTAAATAAACACATTATTTATTAAACAGGCGTGTAGGATGAGGCTGTAAATGGTGACTCACCAGAGTGCTCTGGGTAGATGGGCCTTCAGCTTACAGAGGAAGCCAGTGTACACCAGACCAAACCCCAGGACCAGTAAGGTTACACTGGCCAGTACGACCAGAGCTGACACCCCCGAGAGAATAGCTGGAACTGAAACGAGAGGAGAGAAACACAGGAGAGATGAGAGAAATGAGGAGAGACAGGTGAGAAGGAGAGATGAGAGAGGAGAGAGGAGAGAGGAGGAGAGATGAGAGAGGAGGAGAGAAGGAGAGATGAGAGATGAGGAGAGAGGAGGAGAGATGAGAGGAGAGATGAGAGGAGGAGATGAGAGATGAGAGGAGAGATGAGAGGAGAACTGAGAGAGAGAGAGAAGAGACTGAGGAAGAGAGGAGAGATGAGAGAGAAGGAGATGAATAGAAGGAGAGATGAGAGAGAAGGAGAGATGAAAGAGGACAGAGGGTGGGAAGGGAAAGTAACCTCTGCAACTACATCAGTTAAAGAAATACAATCACGTGAAGCACCGGCTTCATTCAAGCCCTTATGTCTTTGTTATATAGTAACACAACAGATCTTCAATATCTGTTTACTGTAAATGCATGGCAACAGTGTGAGCTGTATCAGTGTGAGCTTTGAGCGTTTTCTTATATTTACAAAATGTACTATAATTAAGGTCAGAAACTGCTTAGATATCCATTTGCAAAGTGAGTAATACAAAAAAATTTTATTTTGATTTTAGTTTTCAGAATAGTACATGGAGAGGTACCTGGATAAAAACACTCACCTTGGCTCAGCTTCACACTACTGGTATGAGCACATGCCCACTTCGAGCTTCGTGTATTGGGATTGGAAGTAATCTTCTGGCGCACCTGTACACAATATTCCACACCTGGTTCCAAGTTTGTTATTATGTGCTTCAAGTTGGAGATTTCTTTCTCTATAATCTGCAAAGAGTGGAAATATTTCAGTATGGAAGTGACGGTCTAAAGAATATATGGTTAAGGAGCGGTGTCTTCACCTTTGTGTCTCCAGCTTTCTTCCAGAATATGGAGTAATCGACTCCATACAAATCATGTCTCTTATCTGGGAACGGCTGAGGAGAGATCTCAAGTTCAAGGCAGTCGCCACATCCGGTCAAAGACAATTTTGGAGGACTGATGACAGCTAGAAGAAATAAAAGACAACCTTAGCATTTATGGACGTACCCACAGGTCAGGAAATTGCTCAAGTGTCAACAGAAGACACATTCAAAACACAAAGCGATCCAGAGTGAGCGGCTCAGGCAACACAGGCCCAACCTGTGGCAATAGCCTGATAAAAAACCCACCATTCTAAAAAAAACTTAAACTTGATCAAATAACCTATTAAGAATAAACATTTGATTATGGATTAACAACTGAAAAAAACAGAGTTCAAAGTTTGACGATGCTTCTTTGAGCAAGCAGACTTACTATCTGTAAAGGGAGTGAAAGAAGTCTTGGCTTTCTTGGACTCTGTCTGATTGTAAACTGCCCAAACGTACAGAGTATACTCGCTTAACGGTTCCAAATTCAGCGGATTTTTCACAGGTTTGCATATTTGTCTCGGCTGTCTGTGGAGAGAAACAAATGATTAAAGCAAAGATCAGAAGGCTGTGATCAACGAACAGAGATTATTTAATTTAAACCGACAAGAGACACCTCTTGCACATCTTGTAGATGGTTCCCGGAGGCGTGTCGAGTCCCGGGACCCACCGGAGCTCGTGGTGGAAGTCGTGTGAGTCGACGGACACATTGAGAGGAGCAGGGAGGATGTACAAAGCTGCCGACAGAAAGGCACAGACGTTTGTTTAGGAGCACTGACAGATAGCCTGTTTAAATGTGACTTACAAGCATGACTCTATCTTACATGCAACAACACTGGGTGTATCAGCAAATACAAGTGTGCGTGATTGCATGTTTACACATACAAACACATTTTAAAGGATGTAAAATAAAGCAGCACATTCCTTTTCACTGGTGGGTGTGTAGATGTGGTTAGTATGTGTATTATGTGTATTTACAGAAGTTTAGTAGGCTATACTGTATTGAATATTATTTGTTGCCTATATTAGGAGGATTATTATATTTAAATGTATATAGGCTAGTTGTAATCTATGTTCTGTGTATTTATAGCCTATGTTATGCCAGATTGCTTTGCGTTGTCTTGTCCTAAGAATTTCAGTGCCAAGTCTGACCCTGTGTTGTTCTGTCACTGTGCATCTGACAATAAAAGACTTGAACTATATCAGGCACTAATCATTAACTTGGTTTCATGGCAGTAAAAGTGAATGACTTACCATAGGAACACTGTAACAATAAATAAAAAGTTGGAAGTGAATATTTCATTTCTTCTTAAACATAAAGCTCCGGATACGACGTCTTTCTCTGCTGCATTTTCTTGGAATTACGCTAGAAAAAAAGAACAATCATTTCGACGCTATTAATTCTACCGGTCAAATGTCAAATGTTAAGGAACAGTTGTGAACCACTCTCTTTTGTGTTTATCAAAACGTTTGTTGATTTGATCTATTGGTTTGGTTTAAAACTATGATAAATTCAATGGCATGAAGTTTCATATTTACCTGAGGACACGGCATCTGGATAGCCTGCCGTATTCGTCAAAGCTCCGCATTACCATCGTACGCTAAAGCAGAATCGAAAATGACAGACATTCCTCAAAAATAGGCTACACTGTAAACTGCGTGATCTGTACTGTATCACAGCTTCTACACCCTGACGACACTCCGGTGCCATGGTCCACCGACAGTTTTTTAAACGTCACGAAGGGCGGCGAGTTTCCTTACAATCACATGATATCTCCAAGACCTGTCATATAACGATAGTTGCCTCCCAAATACTTGTAGGCAGCCTGGTATGCCAGAGCAAATTCAAACATGAGCTCGCAGATTCGTCTGGTCAGCAGACCCGACCCATTGCTAGTTCCAAGGCTAGCGTCTAGAGATCTTCGTTAAGTGGCGATGTAGGCAGCAGTACTTTTTTTACAGATTTCTTGGGCAGAAGAATTGTACAAGGAAACAGAAAAATGCTAAACGCTAATGCTAAAGCTTATGCAACCAACGCGTTGCATTAAATCCAATTTATTTCCCATTGGGATTTTGAAAAATTGCACCAAAAGGATTTGCTTTTAATACAGCCTGGCTTAGGCCATCATAGCCTACGTTTGTAGAAACTATCTTCTTTGACTCGTAATTCGTGATACGTAGGCTACAATAGCCAGGTAAAAAATAATAACTACAACACAGGCGCATGTCTGTGACGTCTCCCACTGTGGTGTTGTAGTCCATTTAAAATAAAATACAGTTCTGCTTGCTGTCAGTACAGTAATGAATCTAATTCATACTGTACACATCTATTGATAGAGCACACCTTTCGTGCAAAAGATGTAGGCTATATTGTATCAGAGCTTGTCTATTAAACTTACTCTGTATTTTACTTGACTAAATCTTTGACGGAAACATGATCGGTGACCTATCGAAAACTGTGACCAGGGGGCGCTGTTCTAATGGCTTGCCATGCTGTTGAGCAAATGTTCTTACACTTACCCTAACATTCACAGTTTTCGACAGGTCACCGATTTTTATTCAACAGCCGAGTCCGGAAAATGCCTCAAACTACAACATGACGACGGACTAAAGGCTTTTTATTGGTTAAGCTGTTTTGAATGAACGACGGGTAAAATAATAGGATTGTTAGATGCTTGGACATTCCACTGCGCGTCGACACCCTCCTTAGCCACAAGAGGTCCCTCAAGTATAGTAAATGACGTAGGCGGCCTATGTCGGCATTTTTTCATTTTTTGTATGAACTGTCGTCTTCATTGAGTGGTAGCTAGGCCTAGCTGTCGTGTCCAACGAAAAGTTGTACTCAATCATTTTTATTGATACATAACAAAACTTTACTGATTTGTAAAGTAGCCTACACCAAGTATGTGGAGAAGCCATAATCCACACAGTAAGTTTAACGCACAAGTTCCTTTATTCAGGGTATAATGATCTGTCTGCACAAACCAAATTATATACAAATCAAACGTACCAAACCTTTTCAAATATAGACTACTTTTGTCGTGATCAAATAGCGGACGAGTCACTCATCATCAAACACATCATACAATCTAAATAATTTATACAACTACATAGACAGCAAACAGGCTTAAAATTAACCCCAGGTGACTATTTCCAAAAATCAGATGAGAGGTGGACATAAAAACGTTGGTTGTATTTAAAAGGTCTCACTCTCCAAACCGTAAGAGCTAACATTAGAGCATGTGAAACTCTCCTCCCCAATGATTTGGTCTTGGTGGAATGTTCTGGATGGAGATTCTCAGCTGGTACGGTGAGGTATCTTTTAATTTGTTTCTGTTGTAAAAGTCAAATGTTTATACTTTTCCCACGTTGTTGTCAATAGTGTGTGCTTATAAGCACTATAGTCCGTTACCAAGATGGAGTTGAATAATGCCAACTTTTGGCCAAACCAAACAAGTCAGGCAGAGCTTTAGACGGCATCAAAGATTCCAACATCCACGGTCATTAGTGGGCACAATGGTTAGGATGGCATATGCGAAAAGTGTCGACAGTGCCAGAAAATAGCAGTCAATGCCGCAATAGAGCCGTAATAAGCAGAAGCATTTACGCTACCAAAGAAATTGTAAATATTGCCAAATTAGTCATGTACATGTGTGCACGCACACATGAACGGACATTGTTAGACATGCATTCCCACGGACAAACAGACACAGATTTACATGGTCAAATATGTACATACACACGCGCACACACACACACAAATAATACTGACACCGTGCATATTTAGTATACACTAAACGCATATACACAAACTTGTGAAAGCACGCACAGATACACACGCAGCTCCTTTTTTGAAGGATCTGCGGAACAGAAGTGTTGGCGGCAGTCCTTGTTTGTGAGAGAAGTTACAGATTAATGATGTCTATTCTCTGTCAGGATAGGAGCTGGAAATACAGACCAGACTGAACCCAGAGATCCTGTTAGATCAGTGAAGGCTTTTCTCTGTGCTCCCAACACCTCTTTGCATGCTTGTCTGTACGTATCCCAACTGTCATCTGATTTAAGTGCTTAGCTACAGTAGTTTTAGAACATTCTTCCAATTGTACAAAGAGAAAGAGTGGACCGTTAGAGTATAAGCAGAATATCCCTGTCAGTTCTCCCATATCCATATCCAACTTCTGGGAAATCCAGAAAAAAAAATACGATCTAGAACATCAAAACCAGATTGACATTATATTTAACACCCCCCAACATGATTACAAGTTTCCAGATCGAACCAGTTGAGATCCTCTTAGTCTCCCATAAGTGTCCTACCAAGTCCAGCTTAAAGTAGGGGCCACAACATTCCGTATCAAGTGAAGAACATTTGAATCCGACTCGATCCAAGAGAAGAGGGATCTGCTGCCAGATCCCAAAAGATTCTCCGAGCACAATCCCATTCGTAACACAGCCGTCTCAACCTGTTTCATAACAACATGTTTAATAGACCATCTGCACTCGATAACTGCGGAAAGAGAAGACCAGATGGAATTCCGTTTTGTCAGCATTTGATCAAATTCAAAAAGATGTCCCATGAAACATTTAGTCGGTTCTAATTGATGCGAACAAAGGTAGTCCTTGTCTCTGTCTCTTTACATTGTTGGCATGGATACAGTAGATGCCATCTTGCGATTCAGTCGGCACGGTTACGAAGATCCAGAAGGCATTATTAGCTGTACGCCAACCAAGCTCACCTAGCGACACGGTTCCAGCACAAACAGTGTCTTCCAGATCGTTCGATTGTCTTCAGACGTCAAAAACAAAACGTCAGTTCCAGACGCTTTAGTAAATAAAGGTGAGGATCCATTTCTGACGTGGGTCCGGGGGTAGGGGGTCGTTTGGGGTGGACGGGGGTGGAGGCAGGGACAGGAAAGGGAGGTGCTGGGAGAGGCTGGACAGGGTGGGCCCAGCCACGCTGTACGCCTTCAGGGCCGAGAGCCCGTTCAACACCGCCACATCCAGAACGGACACCTGGAGCACGGAGGAGGAGGGGGGCGGGGGATCGTCCGAGGAGAGGGACCCCCCGACCGCGTGGTCTGCCCCGCCCCCGGAGGAGATGCTCAGCCCCTGGTCGCGGTGTGGCGCCCCCTGGGCAGAGCTGTGGACCCTCAGTCTCCGGAGGCCGAACACAGCCAGGTGTTGCGTGAGCAGAGGCTCGGGGCCGCAGGAGGACAGGCGCAGGTCGGACACCTCGCTACCGTTTAGCAGCTCCTGGAGGACCCAGGGCTGGCGCACCCACACGGTCAGGCCCCCCGTCACCCTCAGGCCTCCGGGGGGCAGTGCGGAGCGCTGGACCGTGTGGCAGTCGCACTGCAGGTTGGCCAGAGCCTCGCTGCAGTCTTGGATGGCGGTCGAGCAGCTGCAGTTGCGTAGGCTGTTGCCGGGGGCGCCGGTGTCGAAGAGAAGGGTGCTGTTGGAGGGCGGGGCGGGGAAGGGGTCTGTCGTCGGTGTGACGGGGAAGGGGAGGAGTAGAGTCCACAGCGTTCCCAACAGGCAAGGCAACAAAACAGGTGGGCGGAGCCAAGGGGAGGTCCTGCTAAGAGACATCTCCACGGCAACCAACCAGACTACATCTTCACTGATTGGATATGCTGAAGTAGGGGTATTTGGACAAACCTGTAAGAGTGAAGGGAAAACATATATTTAATACAAATATTCAAATGAGATCTTAAGAATCGCCAAATCTAATCTTGCTCATCTTTAATCTGTTGATACTTTTCCGCCGATGTTGAAATAGCACAGTTTGAATCGAATGCCTTTCTAAATGACTTCTGATGACAGATAACGATACCGTGTGTTTCTTTGAAGGTTTCAAACATGCGAACCGAAGATCCAGACTTGTCCCTATAAAAACGTCAAGCTGTAATGTCCTACAGTAACCTCTGCTTGTAATTTACGTCTGTGTTTTTACTGGGTAGCGAGCGAAAGCCGTGAGAGACAGCCAAACTGAATCTCTACAGTCTCGGCCAGGACAAGCTCCCACACGCATAATTGAGCCACTTATTTTTTGCTCTCTGACTTTATTGGGGAGGGGTCCTTCCATGCCCAGGGCTACTGCGGATGGCATACGGCTGTCTATAAAAGTGCCTGCACCGTGCTGTGCTGTGGTAAATGTCCGTGGCCAGCCACATAAAAACTGGCAGGAAAAATAAAACACTGCCCTCTTTCTTTCCTTGTCGAGGAGAGGAAGAGGGATGAATAAGCAGGCCTGACGTCCAGGAGGCACATTTTCCCTTCTTTTTCGGGGGTTGAAGAAGGAGAGGACTTTCCGATGTTGTGATTGGCAGTACGGACGGACAAAATGTACTTAGTTGTTTGAAACCAGGTCTGGGGAAAGAAAGAAGGATGGATATGGTCACAAAGAGTGCCTTTAGTTCCTTAGTCACACGGAAGGGCTAAGCTTGGCTGATGATTGAGAGGGCAGTCACCTATTCACCCCTTCCTGAAGTAAGCAAACACGTCAATCCATGACGTATATACTTCACGACTAACAAACCCAGAACACAACTGCATAGTCACACAGTTCCTAAAGAGAAGGCCAGAACTTTTCTTGATCTGCTATTGGACGAGGTGAATCTGACTCTAAAATGATGAAGATGGGCCCTGATACAAACGTACAACTAACCACCTGTTTCTCTCAGTCTTTGAGACTCTGGTTTTTGAACTTTTTCTGTTTCTCCTCAGACGTCACCTGATCTGTGGCGCTGCACGTTTCCAACAAGAGTCCCAGGTTGGTGAGCCACTGTAACCTACTACTCTCTCTCTCTCTCTCTCCCCATCTCTTTCTGGGTCTATTCTTCATTACACCCACTCTTTTTTCACTCAACCCTAATATTAGTCATCCCTCTCCAGCTGTTCCCCTTTTGAACTCGGCCTCCTACCGTTTCTCTGCTGTCTACAAATGTTCTCACACCCATATACCACAACCCCAGCATCTCTCTCTCTCTCTCTCTCCTCTCTCTCTCTCTCTCTCTCTCTCTCTCTCTCTATCCCCTCTGCTTCTTTTTCTCTCAGAGTCTTTCTGATACCGTATTTCCTTTTCGCCCTTCCTATCCACCTCTTTAATCCTCCGCTCTCCCACTCTTTCCCAATCTCTCCCTCCATACCCTGTTTTCCTCCCTTCTTTTTTTCTGTCCAGCTGCAGGGCCGGATGCTAAGTGAGAGAGAGAGAGAGAGAGAGAGAGCGAGAGCGAGAGAGAGAGAGAGGCAGAGAGAGAGAGGCTGAAGTTCCAGACTGGGCTTGCTGAAGGAGAGGCAGAGAGCATTCCTCTGACATCATGTTCCACATGCGGTCGCAAGCACCCACCCAAATCATCTCTTCCTCTCCCGTTCACCCCCCCCCCTCCTCTCTCTCTCTCTCTCTCTCTCTCCCTCTCTCTCTTCTTTGCTTTCTCTGTTGCTTTCTTTCTATGAAAAACATTCCCAAAGGCACACTCGCACACACAAACACAGATGCAACCACACACAAACACACAAACACTCCAAATGCTTTGTCTACGGATCTTCATCCAAGGACACCGAGACAAACCGCTGTGTGAGTGTGCTGGAGTGTGCTAACGTGTACTTACGGAGGGTGTTCTGGCAGTCAAGGAGGCATGTTGATGTCTCTTCCCCGCAAACGGCTTAAGCTTGGCTCCCGGCACAGCTACGTAGGCTAGAACATCTGGGGACAGATGCACTGGAAGTCCTCACAACCGTCTACGGGCGCAAACAGCAGGAACGGTCAGTCCAGAAGAGAGAAAGATAGAGAGAAGGAGAGAGAGAGAGAGAGAGAGAGAAAAAAAGAGGAGAAAAAGTCTCTGTACTCTCTGAAGACGGAATGGCATGAATGGACTGCAGTAACATGACGGACGCAAAGCCTCTGCTCATTTTCTCCACGAGTCCCGAGCTTTTCCTGTCCTCTCTCTTTCCTTCTCTCTCTCTCCTCTCTCTCTCTCTCCTCCTCCACTAGCTCCCCCTTCCATGGGAGGGGATACTGGGCGTGTAAGAGGCAGTGACTGCCACCTGCAGTTGGGTTGCTGTCCAGTATGGATATCCAAGGGAATTGCTCAGTCACCATTCATATCTATCGATCGATTCTAAAATCAGAGATGAGAAGATTCAATTCACTGTACAAATAAAATAAATGAATATGAAAATATTAAAATATGACATATGTTCCCTTGTGTGTTTTCTCATGATTCATCTCACGATTTGTGTTATTAAACCGTGTTCAGACAGAGCTGTTTTAACTGTCCACTGGGTGTAGGTCTCTCTGTGATGCGGTTAACTGTCCACTGTGTGTAGTCTCTCTGTGATGCGGTTAACTGTCCACTGTGTGTCTCTCTGTGATGCGGTTAACTGTCCACTGTGTGTAGTCTCTCTGTGATGCGGTTAACTGTCCACTGTGTGTAGGTCTCTCTGTGATGCGGTTAACTGTCCACTGTGTGTAGGTCTCTCTGTGATGCGGTTAACTGTCCACTGTGTGTAGGTCTCTCTGTGATGCGGTTAACTGTCCACTGTGTGTAGGTCTCTCTGTGATGCGGTTAACTGTCCACTGTGTGTAGGTCTCTCTGTGATGCGGTTAACTGTCCACTGTGTGTAGGTCTCTCTGTGATGCGGTTAACTGTCCACTGGGTGTAGGTCTCTCTGTGATGCGGTTAACTGTCCACTGTGCGTAGGTCTCTCTGTGATGCGGTTAACTGTCCACTGTGTGTAGGTCTCTCTGTGATGTGGTTAACTGTCCACTGTGTGTAGGTCTCTCTGTGATGCGGTTAACTGTCCACTGTGTGTAGGTCTCTCTGTGATGCGGTTGTGGTGGAGCTGATCTCGTTAGGTCAGCAGAGGAGAGCTGGAGAAGCACACACATGGGCTCAACCTGGGCCCGTGGGTCACATGACCTCAACAGCCTGGGCCCGTGGGTCACATGACCTCAACAACCTGGGCCCGTGGGTCACATGACCTCAACAGCCTGGGCCCGTGGGTCACATGACCTCAACAGCCTGGGCCCGTGGGTCACATGACCTCAACAGCCTGGGCCCGTGGGTCACATGACCTCAACAGCCTGGGCCCGTGGGTCACATGACCTCAACAACCTGGGCCCGTGGGTCACATGACCTCAACAACCTGGGCCCGTGGGTCACATGACCTCAACAACCTGGGCCCGTGGGTCACATGACCTCAACAACCTGGGCCCTTGGGTCACATGACCTCAACAGCCTGGGCCCGTGGGTCACATGACCTCAACAGCCTGGGCCCGTGGGTCACATGACCTCAACAACCTGGGCCCTTGGGTCACATGACCTCAACAGCCTGGGCCCGTGGGTCACATGACCTCAACAGCCTGGAGGGCTGTGTCTGGGTGCGTGCTCGGTTGTTTGGCTTTGGTTCAAAACTAGAACACTCACTTTCTCACGCACACAACAAGCAAGTTGCACGTACAAGGAAAAGAGAGTGAAAAGGCCACAAGAGAATTATGGTCAGAACAGTGCCGGTTAGAGACAGTGTGCATGTGAGAAGAGAGCGATATGGAGCCATGGAAGCAAATGTCTTGAATTTTAAGAGGCATTGAATACTTAATTTTAACACCACCGAATTTGTTGGTTTTTAATTCACCTCTTTAAATGTAAATATGATATCCGATGCAAAAATTCAAGGTTCGGACATTGAGGTTGCTCATATTCGAACAGTATAAAGTATAGGCGAAATTACTCTGGCCGGGGAAAAAATCCAGCCAAAATCATTCTGATTGCAACATCTGGGATACCAAGGACAGGTAATTGAACCTGAATGTAATCTAACCATCTCACTTCTCCGAGAAGGGTCCAACTGCAGACCTCGTCTCAGGCCCCTCTCATCCAGGTGTAGCTGATTTTCTGATTTTTGGATCTGAATCTTTTCTTTTACAATGAAATAAATTCATATTTCAATTTTAGGTGAATTCAAAACCAACAAATTCGGTGGTGTTTAAATGTCTAAACATTATGCCACTGATTTGCTTCCAGTCTCCCAGGTATACCGACAAACCGACTTTCTGATGTGCAAACTTGCTCATATAAAGTAGATCTACTGTAGGTACACCAGTACTCTCCAGATACCCTGTCTTCAGCTTATTATGAGCAACTGGATCTAAAATGTGAACCACTTAAGGTAGAAGTACATCCCCCTGGATCAATAAAATATCTATCAACTATTTATCATGGCTCCCACTAAACAGACGGGCAAACAAACAAATGCACACTAAGCATTCTGACCTAGTCATTACTCACTCACCAAGCCATGCCAATACACAGATGTTACGTTTGCATGAGGACATGTTGGTCTCAGTGCGAATGCCGGCACATAATTCACGTGTGCCTAGACTGTTTTTGTGGCAACAGTGTTGCTAGCAACCAGAGAATCGCTGCCCAGAGGTCCCAGGCCAGCAGATGCTAATGTTGGCTTCTACACCCAGCCCGCCAGCCGTAAGATCACTTCCGCTCGAGTTCCCGGAGCCCACCGGGGTTTCGAGCGGAGACAATCATATGCCAACGGCCAATTCCTAGCAAGCCGCCTCTAACGGTCTGGCTGTCTCTTGCGACAGACGTCGAGCTTGCCAACCGTAGAGGGACTTTCCCTCCAGTCAGCCACTTTAACAGGATGCTTTAACCAAGGCTGGTCTCCTCCGAGGTCTGTGGATGTAGTTAATGATTATTCTGATAATTTCTAAGAGTGCTTCCTCCCCCTGGTACCCTGCTCCTGTGTTGCTCTAACCCACACTCACAGCACGTCCAGGCAGTTAGTTCCACAGTAAGACTTTACACTTCAATCATTTACTAAAAGTAACCCCTTTACAGCAAGTTTCTGTTTCGTTTTGACTGATTAAACAGTCATGGTGTTAAATGAACACTGTGAACATTTGCAGTCACGTGCAATGTCTGTGAATTCCATTCCAAATTCAATTTTCTGAAGATTCTGAAGCATGATTTTGACATGTAACTTTAATTAAATTAACATAAATAATACAATAATATTTCAGACAAACTAATTTCTTTAGTCCGCTTTATCAGTCGGGGTGTGTTCTTACGCAATCTGACATTGAGTTCTTTTTTTTCACAGAATCAGAAGATGCTACAGCCATCAGTTGTAAAGGGGATTTCTTTAAGCTGTTATACAGTAACTCACTGGTACTCTGCCCCCTCCCCTACACACTTATTAGCTTTTGAACCCTCACATTATAACTCATCATCATACACATGACTCGTGACACTTACCGTCTAGCTGTATTGAGTTGTCTTCCTCTTCTTCTCTCTCTTCTCTTCCTCGACTTCTGTTCTTCTTCTCTCTCTTCTCTTCCTCGACTTCTGTTCTTCTTCTCTCTCTTCTCTTCCTCGACTTCTGTTCTTCTTCTCTCTCTTCTCTTCCTCGACTCCTGTTCTTCTTCTCTCTCTTCTCTTCCTCGACTTCTGTTCTTCTTCTCTCTCTTCTCTTCCTCGACTTCTGTTCTTCTTCTCTCTCTTCTCTTCCTCGACTTCTGTTCTTCTTCTCTCTCTTCTCTTCCTCGACTCCTGTTCTTCTTCTCTCTCTTCTCTTCCTCGACTTCTGTTCTTCTTCTTCTCTCTCTCTTCTCTTCCCTCGACTCTGATATCCCCAGAGGGAGGATTAGATCCCCACAGATCAGAGGCAGGAATGCAAAGGCACGTGGTTGGGCAACAAGGTGCCTCTCTCTCTCTCTTTTACTCTCTCTCTTTTACGCTCTCTCTCTTTTACTCTCTCTTTTACACACTCTCACACTCCTTCTCTCTCTCTCTCTCTCTCTCTCTCCTCTCTCTCTTTCTCTCTCTCCTCTCTCTCTTTCTCTCTCTCTCTGTCTGTCCTCTCTCTCTCTCTGTGTCCTCTCTCTGTCTCGCTCTCTCTCTCTGTGTCCTCTCTCTCTCTCTGTCCTCTGTCTCTCTCTCTGTCCTCTCTCTCTCTCTCTGTCCTCTGTCTCTCTCTCTCTGTCCTCTCTCTCTCTCTCTGTCTCTCTGTCCTCTCTCTCTCTGTCCTCTCTCTCTCGTCCTCTCGCTCTCTCTCTGTCCTCTCTCTCTCTTTGTCCAGTAACTATCCCCCTCAGTCCCCTTCTATAAGCGTACCTATGGCAACGTCCTCTGCCAAAGCCACTGGCCAGCTTGTTTTATAATGAAACCAGCAGGACAAGAACTCTCTCTCCCACTGCAGGAACTATTAATTAGTCTGTGTCTGTGTGTGTGTGTGTCTCTGTGTGTGTGTCTCTGTGTGTGTGTGTGTGTGTGTGTTGGTTTGTCTGTGTTTGTGCATGTGAGAAAGAATGTCGACTAAGTCAAGAGTTCAGTAAAGTTCAATAGAATTTATTGGGAGTGTGTTGACTATACGTTTGTGTGTGTTTTTGTGTTCCATGATATATACAGTATTTGCATGTGTCCATTCAATGATAGAGTTGGCCACAATAGATTTAGCAATAGTAGAGTTAGCAACAATAGACTTCACTAAGCTATGAAGAGTTAGCAATGATAGTTAGCAATGTAGAGTTTGCAATGGTAGTTACTATAGCAACAACTGAGTTTCCTTTGCAAATCTCTTTGATCTTGCAAACATTCTGGTCCAGTACTCAGGGGATTGTTGCCATAGCAGCAATGTGTGGAATGTTGTTACCTTTTTGTTTACTTTCTTATTTATTTGATAAAATAATTAGAAATAATTAGAATGTAACTATGTAGCAGCAATACCTTAGTAACAACATTGTTATTAAGTTGAAACGAATATGTGTGTACATATTGATGGTGAAGGAGTACAAGTTCTTACACAAGTAATACTTGTTAGGGAGGAGTTTGGGCTTTCCAGAGGTGACAATGTTTTTCATGTCAAAATCCAACTTCATATCTTAACACTATCACTGAGTGGGCATTCAATAGTTCCTGTGGCAGCTCAGTCAAGATAAGCCTTGATTATGTGTTAATATCTTACAAATAGACACCACTTAATTAAACCTTTTTTTAAAACCTTTTTTTTAAATACAAATGGCGGTGACTGAGTTTGGGACCTTGAAT
Source organism: Mallotus villosus (assembly GCA_903064625.1). Lineage (NCBI taxonomy): Eukaryota > Metazoa > Chordata > Actinopteri > Osmeriformes > Salangidae > Mallotus > Mallotus villosus. Next base: position 85,041 of record CAEFZP010001209.1, on the reverse strand, counting down.
AATTAAATACATCTTATCTATTTTTTGTATTGCTCAGATTAGATTTTGTTTTAAAGATTTGTTTTAAAGATTTTTCAAGGGATTTCAAGGGATTTTCACTGAGAATGCACAGTCATTTGATACACAGCACACACTCATATCACTCACAGGAGCCTACAGTACATGTAACATCTCTTAATCCTTATAACAAATGACTTCCAAGAACATACCAGCTAAACCTCTAACAGCCTGACACCAGAATATCACTACAGCATGCTTACTTGAAAAGAGAATTCAAGCATATGGCATTTTTGATTCCCCCAGCTCCTTCTCCTCAGAGCAGTGATTTACGGGATGTTTACTTGGTTCCTGAGAGCGAGGTCGCTGCCTGGTTCTGCCTGGGCCTCGGCACAGAGGTCAAGGGTCAATGGGCTTCTTGACTCACAGTGTCACAGGACGACTATCTCCACGGACTGAAGCGGAAGAGGGACGGTCTTAAGATGTGTGTGTGTGTGGGGGGGAGGGGGGGGAGAGGGGTGGGGGGTTGAGGTAGAGTGAGTGTGGGTGTGTGTGAGGGGGGGGGGTTGAGGTACAGTGAGTGTGTGTGAGGGGGGGGGTTGAGGTAGAGTGAGTGTGTGTGGGGGGGGTGGGAGAGGGGTGGGGGTTGAGGTACAGTGAGTGTGTGTGTGTGTGTGTGAGGGGGGGGGGTTGAGGTACAGTGAGTGTGTGTGTGTGGTAGAGGGGTGGGGGTTGAGAGGTAAAGTGAGTGTGTGTGTGTGTGTGTGGGGGGCGGGTTGAGGTAGAGTGAGTGTGTGTTTGTGTGTGTGGCAATTCTTCCTGCAATACTGGCAAGAAATCCTCTATTTTGTGTGTTGACTGAACCCTTTCCCAAGATGTCTTAACTGGTTTCACGTCCATCTCCTCCATCTCACCGTGAACGCCACTATTTTGTTTTCAACCAGAGGACAAGAAGTTAACCTTGTTGTTAGATGCATTTGACTTTTTCATCCGATTGGTGTATCGAATTATATTCCAAGCCGTGACTAACGCCACTCTCCCTTCTCTGCAGAATGCAGTAGTCTATCGCACAAACTACCCCCACCCTAACCAAACTACCCCACCCTACCACCCTAACTAACAAATGTTCTGCGGGAAACCCCATGTAGGCTACAGCAGGCTAGCTCACAGTGGAGAGAGGTGCGAGGGGGTTTCAGATAGTGATCTAGTAAAGGAAAATGCTGAATGCAGAGGCCTGGGCTCGATTACAGCCTGGGCCGTGTCGCACATCCTTCCTGTCACTCTCTCTCTCTCATTCTCTCTCTCTTTCTCTCTCTCATTCATTCATTCATTGTGTCTATTTGTGAAATTATTGCACTTTACACATGCCATGCTCTGCAATTTTTGCTGTTTTTCACTTCTGGTTAGAGCTTAACTGCATTTCGTTGCCTCAGTACTGTACTCTGTGCAATGACAATAAAGTTGAAATCTAATCTAATTCTCTCTTTCTCTCATTCTCTCTCCCTCTCTCTTTCTCATCTCTCTCTCCCCCCTCTCTCTCTCTCCCCCTCTCTCTCCAACCTTTGATATTCTATATCCTGGTTATCAAAGGTGGTGGCTGCTCAAAACACACGTCAATTGACTACACAAAGCCATTTTCACAAACACTCTCCGATCTGATGCAAAAGGTAGTACCCTGGGAGTTCTGGCTTCTGCTCAGTCGCTCTGTATTGTTCTTCCTGATCACCTGAGAACACCACAGACTGTGGATGCTTTTAAACGTTGCCTAACAACCCACCTTTTTACTGTAACACAGCCTTTGGCTGATTGACTCATTTGTTCTGTCCTATTTTTGTTTTGTTTTGTTTTAACCTGATTTTTTGGCGCCCTTTCTTGTTTTTAAACCTGTAGCACTTTGAGATGTTTTCACTACATATAAAGTGCATTATAAAAAGAATTGTTCTTATTATTTCTAAACTCTACTAAGTCAAAGACAATTCTGGGATACTTGCCCAACCTAGCCCTACTGCCACCGTGGGAATTTTGCATAGATAGGAGATGAATCAGACCTCGCCGCGTCATAACTTCTACTGAAACAAACTAGACAGACATGATTCCATGAACTCGACAGACATGATTCCAAACATGATTCCTTGACAACACAAGTGTCAGCACAATGATACATGGGCACCCTTTCTAATACTCTGTTTATCGTTCTAAGAAAACAGCCAATAAAAACAGGATGTGGTGTTCAATAAAGTGCATGACTTCATTCAGTCATTCATTCAAAAGCTTGCTGCTTCCTTGATTCGGTACAGTCTTCCAGTGACAGCAGGAGAGAGGACTCACCTCTTCAGGTAGGACGCACTTATGCTTAATATTACAGTTGAAAATATGGGTTGTGCAAGACTTATTGTGTCTGGCACAACCCATATTTTGCAAGTAACTTATTTTGAAAGATGATTTGTATCACTCATCATCCATTGTTCTACGTTACTCACAGAAATGTATTTGACGGCATGGGAATACGAGCGTGTTTCATAGTGAGATTTTAACAGTTAGACAGTAGTAAACATACAGGTAGATAGGAATCTAAAAACACAAAAAGAAACACAAACTGAGCCCACCCTAACGAAACTACCCCACCCTACGACCTTAACTAACACATTTTCGGCGGGAAACCCCATGTAGGCTACAGCAGGCTAGCTCACAGTGGAATTGTACAAACTATAAGGCACGGTACAGGGAAGATCGAAAGATGATTTGTATCACCGATCATCCACTGTTCTACGTTACTCACAGAAATGTATTTGACCGCATGGGAGTAGGAGTGTGTTTCATAGTGAGATTTTAACAGTTAGAGAGTAGTAAACATAGATAGGAATCTAAAAACCCCAAAAGAAACATGCGATAAGGCTCGGTAAGGAATCACTGTCTTACAAGCATGCATGCCATGATTTCATGTGTTTCAATAGACAGGAGTGGTAAAGCACAAGCAGTGCGTCTTGAGAAAGTATTTTTATTGATCAAATATACAGTGTCAACTGGATAATGATATGCTTGAGACTAGGTTCTGGTTAACAACAGTTAAGTATTTCAAAAAACATCTAAGATAAATTGCGAATAGTATAAAATATAACTCAAATAAATGATATGACCGAAGAACAATGCAGTCTGTGGTGCAAACAAAATCTATATTATGGATGTAATCGGATCGTGCTGAATGAACTCACGCTGATGCTGGGGCCTCCATTGCAGGGTGAAATGGGACACCATGTTGGGTTGACTTGTCTGGTTTGTCTTGGACTCACAGGTCAGTAAATATCTTTCTCCTAAACAAATAATTAACCAAATGTATATTACTGTCTGAGACAGAAATGTGTAACAACTGCAGATAAACACACACGCATGAATACTTTGTCACGTTGGCAGCTGTGGAAAAATATTATGAACAAATTGTTATTTTGCTGTCCAAATCCTGCTGTGATGCAATCTGTGTAAGAGAATTCAATGTTTCTTGTTTCGCAAGAGATTGAGCCATCCTTGAGCTAGTTCTGACATTGTACTTAGTTAACCATCACTGTGACCGTGAAAAGAATGGACTCTGCAGAAGGACTGAGCACTTCAGAAAACCCTGCATGGACGTGATTCACGTACTTAACAAGGCCCTGTTGTTTGTTTCATTCGCAGTGACATGGACTCATCCAATCAATGTTACAGTTGGTCATTCCGTACTCCTTCCCTGCCAGGTCAACTTTTCCACTCAACCCATTGATCTAAAAAACCTCAGTGTATGGTGGCAAGATAATAATGACAAAGTTTTGTTTTCTTATGATGAGGGAAAGGTGTGGTCTACAAACCAAGATAATTTGTATACAAATCGCACCACAGCCTCGGAAAATAACCTTGCCTTTGGGAAACATCTCCATAAAAATGGAGGATTTAACAATTCAAGACAATAGTAAAGATATCTGTGCTTACTATCGAGAACACATAGATGAAGAGCTGGTGAAATGTGTGTGTGAAAGCACCTTATTTGTGGCAGGTACAGATAAGTTTCCGTTACTTCAACGTTTAAATCCACGACTGTATCAAGTTGTAGCAGATGTTTTTTGACGCTTTTATTTGCTCCCTCCGCGGTCCTGTGCCCTCTCACCGCCTGCAGTACCTTTCCAGAAGCCGGAACTCCGCGTGAACCTCACGACCATGCTGGCTAACTGCACAACCTGGGGTGGGTTTCCCCAACCGGAGCTCACATGGATCCATACATTCCAGAACACCTCAAACAACAGAATTCTGGAACGTTCTGATGCTGGAAACACCGTCACAAGACCCGAAAACTCGACCTACCACGTGGAAAGCGAGGTCAACGTAACAGGAAGTCTGTCTGTAACCTGCCGTGTCACCAACCCTACTTCAAAGCAGATCTGGAACGTGTCCATCAAAACTGATTTCAGTGAGTGACTTTTAATAACTTTTGATACCTTATTCATACAATTTAATAGTATTATAATATGTATATTTTATACCCAATTAAATAGGACATTTAAATCCTTTCCCTACTGCCTTTTAGAAAGTGTATGGGGGAGAGATCTCCATTTGATCAGTGCAACTCTCTCCATCTGATGGTGTACTAGCTGCAGATGATTTGGTTAGAGTTCAATGGGGTATTCAGTTCAGGGGCAATTGATTCCTGTTCCAGAAACAGCCCTAGGGTAGGGTGGCTGGTGACCTGTGCAAAACCACACATGCCTGGTTGTTCTGTAGTCTGGTTGTTGGACTGGTTTTTCTTTAGCTAGCCTACATCTAGCTTTGACTTTTAGATCACCTGTTATATCACTTACATACACCTCAATCAAGAGAGGAGTAACATTTGTTATTCAGATCTTTGCAGTATACTACAGCATATGTGGCATAATTATTGATTTGTGGGCAAATCAGAAGAGGATCCACCACTGTGCCAAACATAGTGTTAGCATCACATTAAACCACAAGATAACCATGGCATGGTCTTGTATATATGCTTAGTATAGCAGTGTCACAATATTTCCGTAATTTCTATAACTCGTGTTTCTCTTTCTTCACAGATGATCATGGCACATCCAAAACCTGGATTATTGTTGTGTTTGTTATTGGCCTGTGTGTTATTGCGGGAGTCATCATGGCGTATATATCGTGAGTCAAGTCTATATCCACCTGTTAAACTTAGTCTGATTGATTAATGATTCAAATTTGACAGTTTTTTTCAGAGTAGGCCAGATAATTCGGCAAAATATTTTTACTTGGCGATAAGAAGAAACACAAACTGTAAAGATGTAACAACGCTGATTATCTAAACATGTCAATGGCTGGCGGTAAAAGAGACTTCTTGCAGCCTAATGAATATATTGCCTGTTTTAGTCCACGGACTCCTTAGGCTAACTATTTACTTGACTTGACTTTACTGACATTAACCAACTCACCCTAAATCATGCTAGCCGCCAGCCTGTAAAATAGCTCCCTGCATGAAGCAATGCTACTCCAAGTGTCGAACTGTTCAACTATTAATGTTTATTTTTTGTTACGTTGTTCTAGGTAAAAGATGTCCATGTAGGCCTACCAATACGGAACATGATGGTAGAGCCGGTGTTGATGTTGATGGTGGTGATACCAGGTTGGAGATGGCGCCGCTACGGAAGCGAGGCAACGGTGACATTCAAGACTGAGGTCAATTTGACAACCACGCCTGACAACAAGTGGGCATTTTCAACAATACACCTACTACGCAGAACAGATTATGCGTTATTATGGTCCATTGGTGGAAATAGCTCTTACTGTTACTGTACTGTAGGCTACAATCCTACATTTACAGAAGTGAATATGCTAGTTTCTAATCCAGCATGCCTTATACTTAACCTTTAAGGTTCAGTTTAGGCAGAAAAACACTGGTAGGCTACGAGTTGTTTCCTTTCACACATTGTTTTAGGCTACTTGTAGATGTCAACAAACAATGTAGACATGTAGACAACTGTAAAATGCGTAGTCATAAGGAAATGTATTGTATATTATAGCTATTTTATTTTATTTTATTCTAAATATTTTACATATTTTAGTAGGCTATTAGTTACTAGTATAGTAGACTTTGACACTTATTTAAGATTTTAGTTTAGTATGCACCTTTCTGCCACAGTAAATGCCTTGTCTGTGTGAAATATTAGTATGAACTGATCTGTTTAACTACTCATATAAAAGAGTAGGCTATGGCTTTGTTATTATATTTGTAGCCTATTAGTATCAATGTACTGTATTTTGCCATAACATGTGCTAATGTGCTGTTTTGATTTAATGTATCAATTTGGTGGTCAGAGGGCGCCCTCTGCTGGATTAGTAGGGCATTGCATCTAGCTCGCTGTCATGACAGCACACAACACAGTCCCGGTGCTTTGTGTTCATTTTCGGGTCATTACCGGTTTTCCCGGGATTGTTCCTTTTTTGAACATTTTGCCCGTTTTTTTGGTGAAAATGTATTTATCAATTTTAATTTCAAAGTTTTAAATAAAACGCCATTGGTCATTTCTAATATTCTAGTTTCTTCCTGGCGATGTTCAAACATCCAAATTTTGTGTCCGTAGTGAAGAGCCTCTCTCCTGATCTGGTCAGATCTACCAGACTTCCTGTAGAAAAGAAAACAGGAAGAAACAGGAAGTGAAGAGCCTGTTCCCCATGCGGACGTCTGCTCTGTCAGATGTGAAGGCGGGAGAGGTGGCCTCTATGGAGCACTGGGAGAGGTGGCCTCCATGTAGCACTGGGAGAGGTGGCCTCCATGTAGCACTGGGAGAGGTGGCCTCTATGTAGCACTAGGGAGAGGTGGCCTCTATGTAGCACTAGGAGAGGTGGCCTCCATGTAGCACTAGGAGAGGTGGCCTCTATGTAGCACTGGGAGGGGGCCCCAGTAGCACTAGGAGAGGTGGCCTCTATGTAGCACTAGGAGAGGTGGCCTCCATGTAGCACTAGGAGAGGTGGCCTCTATGTAGCACTGGGAGAGGTGGCCTCCATGTAGCACTGGGAGAGGTGGCCTCCATGTAGCACTGGGAGAGGTGGCCTCCATGTAGCACTGGGAGAGGTGGCCTCTATGTAGCACTGGGAGAGGTGGCCTCCATGTAGCACTGGGAGAGGTGGCCTCTATGTAGCACTGGGAGAGGTGGCCTCTATGGAGCACTGGGAGAGGTGGCCTCCATGTAGCGCTGGGAGAGGTGGCCTCTATGTAGCACTGGAGAGGTGGCCTCTATGTAGCACTAGGAGAGGTGGCCTCCATGTAGCACTAGGAGAGGTGGCCTCTATGTAGCACTGGGAGAGGTGGCCTCTATGAGCACTGGGAGAGGTGGCCTCTATGTAGCACTGGGAGAGGTGGCCTCCATGTAGCACTAGGAGAGGTGGCCTCTATGTAGCACTGGGAGAGAGTGGCCTCTATGGAGCACTAGGAGAGGTGGCCTCTATGGAGCACTGGGAGAGGTGGCCTCTATGTAGCACCGGGAGAGGTGGCCTCCATGTAGCACTAGGAGAGGTGGCCTCTATGTAGCACTAGGAGAGGTGGCCTCTATGTAGCACTGGGAGAGGTGGCCTCTATGTAGCACTGGGAGAGGTGGCCTCCATGTAGCACTAGGAGAGGTGGCCTCTATGTAGCACTGGGAGAGGTGGCCTCCATGTAGCACTGGGAGAGGTGGCCTCTATGGAGCACTGGGAGAGGTGGCCTCCATGTAGCACTGGGAGAGGTGGCCTCTATGGAGCACTGGGAGAGGTGGCCTCTATGGAGCACTGGGAGAGGTGGCCTCTATGTAGCACTGGGAGAGGTGGCCTCTATGAGCACTGGGAGAGGTGGCCTCTATGTAGCACTGGGAGAGGTGGCCTCTATGTAGCACTAGGAGAGGTGGCCTCTATGTAGCACTGGGAGAGGTGGCCTCTATGAAGCACTAGGAGAGGTGGCCTCTATGTAGCACTGGGAGAGGTGGCCTCCATTAAGCACTGGGAGAGGTGGCCTCCATGTAGCACTGGGAGTGGTGGCCTCTATGTAGCACTGGGAGAGGTGGCCTCCATGTAGCACTGGGAGTGGTGGCCTCTAGGAGCACTGGGAGAGGTGGCCTCTAGGAGAGGTGGCCTCTAGGAGCACTGGGAGAGGTGGCCTCTAGGAGAGGTGGCCTCCATGTAGCACTAGGAGAGGTGGCCTCCATGAAGCACTGGGAGAGGTGGCCTCTATGTAGCACTGGGAGAGGTGGCCTCCATGTAGCACTAGGAGAGGTGGCCTCTAGGAGCACTGGAAGAGGTGGCCTCTAGGAGAGGTGGCCTCTAGGAGAGGTGGCCTCTGGCCTCCATGTAGCGCTGGGAGCGACCCACGCCAGAGAGCCCGGGGAAGGAGCTGAAGAATGTTCACCCCTGTAAAGCACAAACCTGAATTCCACACACACACGCATGCGACCGACAGACACACAAACACGTGTTCAGAGAGAGAGAGAGAGGGAGAGAGAGAGAGAGAGAGAGAGAGAGAGAGAGAGAGAGAGAGAGAGAGAGAGAGAGAGAGAGAGAGAAGAGGGAGATAAATAGGTAAAGACAGAGAGAGTGAGAACAAGAGAAAAAGGAGATACATAGAAAGAAGGCAGAAAAAAGAGAGTGAGAGATAAAAGAGAAAGAGAGAGGGAGGAGGAGAAGACAGAGGGAGGGAGAGGGTAAAGAATGTTACGGAGTGTCAGCTTCCATTAGTGATGTGCTGTGTGCGTGACGGTGAGTGTATATTTCACGGGAGAGCAGGGTTAAGCCTCTGTTTATGAAACACAGTGGGAGAATGGGAGGCCATACCACACTGCCACTCGGCCGCTAGTTTTTAGGTTATAGGATGCCGCCATGGCAGCAGCTAAGACTGAGTGATGGGAATTAAAAGCGCTCAGGGAGTATTCGGCCCCTTGGGGAAGTTGAAAGAACTGGACGAACAGACAGATACTTTGAAGAGAATTCTTCCGCTTTTTCGGTCGGTGGGGGGGTGGGGAGGGGGGGGCAAAGTCATGTTAATCTGTAAGACAAACTGACCAAAGCAAATGGGCCTGAGGGAGAGGGGGGACAGAACACGAGCTTAGTTAAACAACAAACAACAACAGAGGATTTTCCGTGTTACGAGCTCAACTGAGAGAAATGGATCCTCACAGAAACACACACGAGCGGATTGAGACGTTAAACTGTCGCTAATACAGATGTTGGTCCTGTTATGTGTTAGTTCTCCTTTCTCGCCACAGGGGGGTGCTCTTGTCACACATGCCTCATTGCACAGACTATGGATCTGATTTATGATGGGCGGCTCTATTGTTGTAAACGTGGAGATGATGACGATGATTATCGAGGTCTTTTGGGGAGAACTTTTTTGCTGTTGTTGACATGAATTCATTTTTTTTTGGCATCGTATCTCAAAATAATAAACATTTCCATGAAATTTAGTATTTTGGGGCAAACACACGTTCACCCTCTGTCAGGAAACCGTTGGTCCCCACATGTTAAAATACTTCCTGGCCCAGAGAGGGGGCAGGGGGCAAGACCCGAGGGTGTGGTCTCCCCCCCCCCTTCCCCCTCCCTCCCTCCCCCCAGACCCCCAGTCCGCCCTGTCCCTGGTTCCCATGTCTCTACTGGGATTAAACCCTGAACCACAGGTGTGATAATCCCAAACAGAACGGGCCTGCTGAACACAGGGGCTGACAGCTCCGGGGGGCCCCAATCAGCTTTGATCACGGGGCCAACAGCTGTGGTCTTCCTAATCCAGCCACAAAGCCCAGAGGCAGCCCTGAGACACAGGATGACACAGGTCTAAACCCATGTCGAGTAGAGAAGAGGGGGGGGTCGTTGGATGAGAGAGAGGGGTGTGTCGTTAGTGTCTGTCCAGCCCTGATTGTTAACTGGAAACATGTCTGGCAGCGGTGTGTCACGAAAGCACGGATGAGGTTTTCCTTCGCACAAAGAAACCCGTTCTTGTTGGTGATCCAAAGTTCTGGAAATAGAGTTCAAACCGTACCGACGCTGTTGATTGGTAGCTAAGCGTGACTGACAGCGAGGCAGAGCCATTCACAGCAGAGGATGGCCTTGGGGCGTCACAGCTGTGGGAGGGACAGGAAGGAAGTGAGGTCAGCGCCACTGTTAGCCATGATGCCACAGGGAGGGGGCGAGGAGGGGGAGGGAGGAGGACAGGCCGTCATCGGAGTCCGTTTCAATGGCAGGATGTGGGGCCCGCAGCAGCCCAGCGCTGGCTCCAGACTGCAGCGTGAGAACCAAGGAGCAGAGAGCTCTCCGCCCGCATCCCTCTCCCTGCCGTCAACAACAGGCCTGTCCGTCTCAGACCCACCGGCCGGCACAAGCAGCAACTACAGGCCTGTCTGTCAGAACAGCCACAGAGAAGTCTGGAGAGGCCAGAGCGAGGGAGTCACTACACCACAGCAAGAAGTTTCCAGAAGACGGGCTGGAATCAATGACACACACCTGGGGTTACCCCTGGAACTAGTCAAGTTTGACCTGACATATGTCTGATAGCAGGACTGCTGTGTCATGATAATCCCTTCATATCTACAATCCTACATCCTACTGTGCAAATCACTCCTAACAGGTCAGGACAACAACATGCCCCCTGTAGTGGGATCGTGATCATTCATTCTGTGCGCTTTTCTCTCCGTACTACACCAGAACTCCTTGGAACTCGTCTGCAGTGAAGCAGCCTTGCTTTCGCCCCACCCTTTACATCGACGGCTCTCCGTGTCGCTGCCTTTCTCCCGTTCTCCAGCAGGGGGCACCACACGCCAGACCATTACACCCTTCCTTATTCCTTCTCCCCCACACAATGGTCCCAACAACTTCTCGGCGTGACTCTCCACAGCTGAAAAATATCCCACATGGTAAATCCTCCCTCACCTCTGTAGAGCTCCTGAAGCTGGTTGAGAGGCTCGTAGAGGCCGAGTGTTTAATCACACCAGGTATGTCCTCCGCCCGTGTGTCTGGAGAGAGAACGTCTCCTCCACGGTGGAGATAAGGCTGTGTTGTGGACTCCTCTCCTGCTGGCCCCGTGGTGAACAGGAGCCCAAAGCCAGGGGCCCCGGAGCTCAGAGCCCAGACATCACACACACACTGGCTCCTCTCACACACACTGGCTCCTCTCTGTTAATATCTCCTCTCAGCTGTCCTGTCACATTGAGTTTCACACCCTGCCAGGGTCTCCGCGCTGTCTCATGGTCTGAGCCTCTTTAGTCTGCGGAGCAACACTCACACACTCCTACATGTAACGACACACACACGAAGACACCACACACAGACACCACACACACACACACACCACACACACACACACAGACACCACACACACACACAGACACACACAGACACCACACACAGGCATATACACACACAGACACCACACACACACACACACACACAGACACCACACACACACGCACACAGACACCACACACTGACACACACAGAGACAGCCACCACACACACACAGACACCACACACACACGCACACAGACACCACACACTGACACACACACAGACAGACACCACACACACACTGACACACACACAGACAGACACCACAAACACACTGAGACACACACAGACAGACACCACACACACACACAGACACGGCGACCTGTATTGGGACATTCACATTGTAGCAGAACATACACACAGTCATACAGGATGCATATGTTTCACATCAGCGAAACCGCGGGTGGGAGAGCAGCAGGTTCAGACAGTGTCACTGTGTGTGTGTGTGTGTGTGTGTGTGTGTGTGTGTGTGTGTGTGCGTGTGTGTGTGTGTGTCACTGTGTGTGTGTGTGTGTGTGTGTGTGTGTGTGAAATAATAACTAGGCACGCACACAGACAGAAGCGCACGCACACACACACACACACTCACTTCAGGTTCAATCAGTTCAAAGATGAGCTTTTTCTATAGCTGAAATGATTAAAAAGGACTTATGCGCACTCTAAGCGCCCCCCCCCACACACACACACATCCCTCCTCAAAATAGCATAACTAAATAACATGCCATTCCCCTCAGAACTGGTGCATAGGGACACAAGCATCTTGACAGTGACCTTTTCTCTGAATGCCAGGGATATTGACTGACAGTGCTGGCTGAATAGGAAGGCTGGATATCTCCCAGTGGTGGTGGGAGGGTGTGGGGGAATGTGTGGTGTGTGTGGAGGGGTGCAGGGTGGGGTGATGGGTACTGGAGGGATGTGGAGGGGTTATGGGGCTTCAGAGGGTGGGGGTTACGGTAAACTGAGCCCCCCTCTCCAGCGGTGGGTCAACACTGAGACAGTCCCACCAGACTGAGACAGTCCCACCAGGCATCAGAGCAGCGGCCCTGCAACACAACGCCACAGCGGCCGAGAGAGACAGAGAGGTCAGCGTCCCTTAGCGAGTACGACCCCACCCGTCCCCCGTCCCCCCACCTCCTCCCCCATGTCACAAGGCCAAATCAATGGCTGTGAGGCTTGTGTGCCGAGGGGTGGGAGGGCACCTCTCCAGGGATGAACTCTCACCTCGGCCAGACAAAGGCAGAAGGAACTTCTCTGAGAGTCTTTGTTTAGTTTCGCCGTCGTACAAACAACGAAGGGACCCGGCGTCGGAACACGCTCTCAGGACTGAACATCTGACGGATGGGCTCCTGGACCACAAGATCTCACCGTTAAAAAAAGAAGAAGAAGAAAGGTGGACAAAGGAGGAAGTGTGTGTGTATTTATGTGTGTTGTATTGTGAGCGTGTGAGAGAGAGAGAGCCCTGAGTTTGTTCAGGTCTCTCGCCCTCATGCAGTGTCTCTTTCCTGTCGCTCAGGTGGTGGCCTTCCACACAGCCGGTACATTCACTCACTCCCTGTGTGTGGGAGAGTGTGGGAGAGGATCTCGGGCCATGGGAATGAAGACTTGGAGGATTCTCTCACAGCTGAATCACACACACGCAGGGGGAGGAGGGAGGGGAGCTGACAGTCGGACCTCTCCTCTGGCTCCTGGGAGCAGAGACACGGCCTGTGGAGAGGGGCTGTGCTGGGGCATGGAGCAGGGCCCCTCTGACACGGTGCTGGGGCATGGAGCAGGGCCCCTCAGACACTGTGCTGGGGCAGGGAGCAGGGCCCCTCTGACACTGTGCTGGGGCATGGAGCAGGGCCTCTCAGACACTGTGCTGGGGCATGGAGCAGGGCCCCTCTGACACGGTGCTGGGGCATGGAGCAGGGCCCCTCAGACACTGTGCTGGGGCAGGGAGACTCTTCAGAGACAGGGGACACCCTGACATCCGACAGTCTCACAGAGCAGTCACCATGGTAACAGAGAGAGACGGAGAGAGAGAGTGAGAGAGAGACAGAGAGTGAGAGAGAGACAGAGAGGGATCGATCGACATAATATATAACTATTATCGGGTCAAGGGTTCAAAGGTCACATGGGCATGTGTCCAGCCTCTGGGTCTACATTGGCTGCAGTAGGAACACATCTGTCTAAATATTATAGTTCCAGTTAGCGTTTGTGGCTTTGGCTGAACCTGTGAATAACTAACATGGAACACCACAGTTTACAAGCACTTTAGAGTTGGCTATGCTTTGTCTCTGTGTGATTGTGCTTATATTTGTTTCTTTAGAATGTAAGTGTGTGTGTGTGTGTGTGTGTGTGAGAGAATGTGGGTTGGTGCCTGTGTGTGTGCGCGAGCGTGTGTGTGAGAATGTGGGTTTGTGTTTGTGTATGTGTACGTGCACATGTGCTCATGCGTGTGTGTGTGTGAGGTCAGGAGGTGGGGGAAAGTATTCAGTTGGTCACTTTGTAGATGAGCAGGGTGAACGAGAGGTGAGGAGGAGGAGGGTATCCGGCCAGGTGTGTTTCTACCTACACACACACACACACAAACCCACATTCTCTCACACACACACACACACACACACCTGTCCTCTCATGGTCCCCCAGGTGTCTGTAGTCACTCCGCTCCGCCCCTCTTCCCTCCCTCCCTCCCTCCCTCCCCGCCCCCTCTCCCGCCCCGTGGCTATCTGTATTCCTGCTTCTGTGCACGTGTGTGTCGTGGCAGTGTGTTTCTGTGTGTGTGTGTGTGTGTGTGTGTGTGTGTGTGTGTGTGTGTGTGTGTGTGTGGTGTGTGTGTGTGTGTGGCAGTGTGCTGTGTGTGTGTGTGTGTGTGTGTGTGTGTGTGTGTCGTGGCAGTGTGCTTCTGTGTGTGTGTGTGTGTGTGTGTGTGTGTGTCGTGGCAGTGTGCTTTGGTGTGTGTGTGTGTGTGTGTGGTAGCAGTGTGTGTGTGTGTGTGTGTGTGTGTGTGTCGTGGCAGTGTGCTCCTGTGTGTGTGTGTGTGTGTGTGTGTGTGTGTCGTGGCAGTGTGCTCCTGTGTGTGTGTGTGTGTGTGTGTGTGTGTGTGTGTCGTGGCAGTGTGCTCTGTGTGTGTGTGTGCGTGTGTGTGTGTGTGCAGTGTGCTTCTGTGTGTGTGTGTGTGCAGTGTGCATGTGTGTGTGTGTGTGTGTGTGTGTGTGTGTGGTGGCAGTGTGTGTGTGGGTGTGTGTGTGTGTGTGTGTGTGTGTGTGTGTGTGTGTGTGTGTGTCGTGGCAGTGTGTCGTGTGTGTGGTGTGTGTGTGTGTGTGCATGCGGTGTGTGGTTGTACTTTTACAGCGTGGCCCTGCTAACCCCAGGCTCTGCCATTAAGCAGTTCAGTAGTGTTTTATGATAGCTGGGGTGTGGGCCCCACTAAAGCTATAATGCAGGCCTTTAGAGGAAAACCACCTTTCAGTCCACATAACAAACAGGCATAACAACCAGGCCAGGGTTGGATTTCCAGCCTCCAGCTTCTGTTGGAGACAACATGGAAGTCTTGCAACAGATACGGTGACACAAGCCAGAGCTGCTCCCTGCTCTCCTTAGAGAGCCACAGATCAAGAGGCCGCAGGTTCGAATCTCCCCCCTGTACTGTCGTTTTGGATAAGAGCGTCTGCTAAATGAACGCGTTGTTATTACATTTCCGACGGACCAGTTAAGCTGGAAACATCAGCTGCCTATCAGACAGCAGCCATGACAGGTAGACTGACAGATGACTGGGATGTGCTGGTTACGATTATTGGGTAGAACTTTCATCAAGTGGACCATATCTGTCTTGTTTTGACATGGTTAGTACACAATCTACACTGTTTTCTCTTGTCCCCATGCACAGCAGTGACTGCAGCTTCCAGGAGAAGTGTGTCTCTGGCCCTGTCACCCTCACTGTCTTAATGGACCCTCCGGCCTTGTGTCTCTTGTCCCCAAAGCAGTGACTGCAGCTCCAGGAGAAGTGTGTCCCTGGCCCTGTCCCTATGCACAGCAGTGACTGCAGCTCCAGGAGAAGTGTGTCTCTGGCCCGTCACCCTCACTGTCTTAATGGACCCTACGGCTACATGCTCAGGAAACCTCCAAGTATAGTAACAGGCAGAGTGTTGGTAATCAATGTGTGTGTGTGTGTGACACACACTTACACACACACACACACGGTGGGATCAATAAAACAGGGTCTTTGTGCACTCCTCCCGCTGTGCACCCAGGATGTAGTAAATACCAGACTGAGTGAGGGGCCTGCCCTTTACTGACCATGAAACCCTCAGCTATCTCTCTCTACACCCCCCACCCTCCTCTGTCTTTATCTCTCTCTCTTTCTTATCTCTCTCTCTCTCGCTCTGTGTCTTTCTCTCTCCATCTGTTTTTTCTCTCTGTTTGTATCGTTATTTGACTCTCTCCCTTTCCGTTTCTTTCCCTTTTTATTTGTTTGTCTCTTCGTCCTCCTCCTCCTCCTGCTCCCGACCTTCTCTCTGCCTCTCCTTCTTCCTCTCTCACTTCACTCTCTGCTCTCTTACCTTCAAGCTCTTTCGCTCTTTCTTATCTCGCTGGATTTCTCCTTAACCTCCACTTAAACACAGAAACACTCTGGAGAGAGGTCGTCCAGTTCAACCGCTGTAAGAGCTACTGTCGAAGTTTTAACAATCGCCTATTAACACATCCAGTAAGACCTAGAACCTCCATTTAACCTAAATCTTCTCTCTCTCTTCAATCAATGCAAGACCCAAGGAAATGAATGACCTGAATCACGATATCTCATTTCAAATGTGAGCCCCGCCGGCCACAATGAGACCGGCTCCACACTGACATATGGTGGAATCTGATAACATTGTGCGTCAACCTATTGGTTATTGATCGGATTAGATATTTACCGTTGGATCTCAGGCCGGCTCCTGTTTGAGAATCTCAACCTGGTGTGAGGAAGATAGCACGTTGCTCTGAGACGGGGAAAGTGTCCTTTGAAGGAAATAAAGTCAACGTTTGTTTTTGATAAGCACAGCGCTAGCAACGGTAACCAAAAATCAGTGTGGCATTTCTATCTGGGAGGTTGTACAATGGATAACCTCAGAGAAACACGCACGTACACACCTAGGAAACCACTATAGGCATATAGCATAGCCTTTTATACGAGTCCAACATAGCCTCAGAGATAGGGTCAGTTACGTTTTAATTATGTCAAAAAGGAAGATTTATTATTAACGTGGAAAAGGTTATGCCCTGAACTGACTGAAATGATACAGATCATAGATGCCTTGTCGGGAAATCGTGAATATTTTCGCTATAGGAGCGTCGCTCCGTCCCACCGCCTGTTACTACACCGCCATGAGAACACTTCACAGCCGTCTCTCACAGGCCCGCGTGTTATTCTCCTCTCCAGCCGGGCACATAGGGATCCCACGTTAAGGACCTGCTCTCGGAAACAGGATATTGTGCGAGACCTTTTGTGTGTTTGAACTGAGAGGGGGGGGAGAAAGGAGGGAACAGGAGACGGTGTTTCTCGGCTTTCGGCCTACCGCTGGCCTGGTGGGATGCCAGGTTGGTGAGGAGAAACCCCCCCCCTCCCGCTGTTTGATGGTCTGGCTGTGGTTCCGTGAGAACTGTCTGTATGTGTGTGTTTACATATGCGGTTATATCTTTTTTTTTACAATATATACAATATCTTGCCTGTGAATCTATATGCTTTGTCTGCGTTTGCGGGTGTGTGTGTGCATAAGTTTGCCCAAACATATACAGTGTAGGATGAGTGTGTGTCTTATATCCAACTGAGAAACTACTCTGCTACACGACTCTGTTGTGGGATTCTGGTTGGTCCACAATGTGAGAGTTCCTGAGAACCAGACTGAGGTACCTTATCAGACCTACACATCTGTGGGCCAACAGAAACCTCACAGGGTTGTTTTTCACGTGGTGGGGGTGAGGGTGGGGTGGGGGTGAGGGTGGGGTGGGGGTGAGGGTGGGGTGGGGGGGGGTCGCTGTGCTGGCACTCATCAGAGTAGAGGGGGGTATTTCAGGAAGAGGGGGTGTGTGATTCTGTGCGTCTGGGTAGAGGAATGTTAATGTAGTAATCAAGACAAGGGGCAGAATAATGGAGACTGAACGGCACGGTGACTAAGGCCTGTGATGTGTTTCATTAACGTAGCTGAACAGTGTCTGGAAGTGAAGCTTTCCCCTTGATCAACAAACACATTTATAAAAACACTCTTGAGCTTGCACGGTCTGCGGTCGAGAGTCTTGACAGTAGGGTTTCGTACGATACGAATACCGTTCTTACAGTTAAAAACGTTTTGTGGAAGTTGACAACAACTTTTCACAACTTCATAACTTCATTCTGTGTCCTCCATGGCTCTGGATCACTGAACAATGCCTCATCTTGTAACAGTGTCTTCAGTGTAGCACAGCAACGGTTCGAGTCCCTCCCCTGCTGGGCCCACTTACACACACATCTACAGGCCTACTGTGAACACTCTGGGCTATACCTGAACTAGGCGCCACTTCCAGCCTGTCACTAAAGGAGGGGAAACAATCGTAAACCAACCCTTATCATTAACCTCTTTCCCATCCCTCCCTCCCTCCTTCTTTCCCTCCCTAGAGGAGCATCCTGAACCCAAACAAAGGCTCGGGAATGTGGCCCTCCATCTCTGGGAATGCTACCACGTCAGGAATGTGGAGGAGGAGAAAAGAAAGAAGGGATGAGTCCGTGGTGGGCCCTCCCTGCTCCCCCTCTTCTACAGAGCATGCTCTAGTTCTCTCAGTGTGTGGAAGATGAAGAGAGGGTGAGGAGAGGAGGGGAGTTTCAGCGAACGAACGAGAGGTCTTTTTACAGTAAGGCCTTGTGGCTGGCTGTGCTCGTTTGGAGAATGAGTGGACTGGAGGGATGCGGGTGGAGTTAGAGTGTAGAGTGTGTGTTGGTTTTGTAGTTGCAGTTGAGACTGGACCTACACAGAGGGAGAAAACAAACAGCCCACAAGGGCTCGGAAGTGGTCAAGCTTCTTCAGTTCAACTCCCAAAACGTACAGAGATGTACGTGTGAAAGGTGTCGATGTTTAGTCTTTCAGTTTGTAACTGCACTCAGCGACTCACGGAACGTCTCAGAAATAATTAATTGGCTATTAATCGGCTAAATCTCTGAAAATGACCACGTTCGAAACTGGTTTAAAACCAAACGTCCGTTCCCTGTTCACTCTTCACCAGAGAGAACCAGCTGCTGAAGGAACATGTATTCATATTCCATACAAACTTCACTTGGATCTTTTCAACTCTGAGAGTCGATGCCAGAGCGACGTCGACGTGAGAAGGCAGGGAAGGCACTCTTCAAGAGATCCCTGGAGAACAGAGACAGGATGTGACATCACATGAGCTCTGAGTGAGAAGATTGGATGACATGACCCCAGAATAACCCTCCAGTAGCAGGCTCCTGTCTTGGATGTTGCCGACTTCTCTTCCAATTAACTCTGTTCTGCAGGGGGGGAGTTCAGGGCAAGTCACAGAAGCGAGAGTATAAGAGCGAGAAGAGGATCGCAGAGAGCAGTAGACGAGAGAGAGAGATTGAGAGGAGAGCGAGAGAGAGAGAGAGAGCTAGAGATATAGAGAGAGAGGAGACGAGAGAGAAGAGAGAGAGAGAGAGAGAGAGGAGAGAAGAGAGAGGAGAGAGAGGAGAGAGAGAGTATATATATAGCTATATATCTATCTAGTCTCTCTATGTCTCTATAGATACTATATGTATATCTATCGTATATCGATGTATATATATGTATCTACTATCTCGTCTCTCTCTCTGTATATCTGCTCTGCTATCTATCTCGATCTAATATATATATATCTATCGAGCTCTCTAGCGAGTCTCATCTATCTCTATGTATCTAGTCTCTCTCTCTGTATCTCTCTCTTCTCTCTCTATATCTGCTCTCTCTATCTCTCTCTCTATCTCTCTCTCTCTCTCTCTCACCCTTTCATTTGAATCTTCCCTCTGTGGTTGTGGTTAGGGTCATTATACATCGTTGGATACTGCGTCATTACTCTGTATCCAACTCTCTTGATTCCCCTAGAAAGCCTCACAAGCCCCTGCCCCTGGTTCCTACGAAATATGGAAGTACCAGGGTGTGGAACGGCCAAGATTGTTTGTGTGTGTGCACGTATGTGTGTGTGTGTGTGTGTGTGCACATGAGTGTGTGTGTGTATGTGGATTAACATACTCAGGAAGGCCAAAGGGAACACTGCTTATTTGACCACCACTCCCCTTCCTTCAGGGCCTTCAGGGACAGATTACTCTGACACACACCCGCGCACACACACACACACACACACACAAAAGGTGAGCTTAAGGTCCAGGAAAAGGACAGCAGATTTGTGTGTGCCGTGTGTTTGTACAGGTAAGGCGTGTGAGTGTGTATGTGCTTGTGTCAAAATGTGTGAGTGCGAGGGGAGGAAAGGTTGACTGAGCACAAGATATAAACAGAGGGAGTGTGTATCCAATTATCTGTCAGGCCTGAAGGATGGAGGGAGGGTTGTGTGGGTGTGGGTGGGTGTGTGTGTGTGTGTGAGTGTGTGTGTGTGTGTGTGAGTGTGTGTGTGTGTGTGTGTGTGTTGACAGTTTCTCTCAGGTTCACACGAGGCCTTGGAGACGAGAGCTGGGAGAATCCACTGATTGTGTCCCAGACGAGAGACAGAGTGAATACAGAGCTGGGGAGTGTGTCAGGGAGGGTCTTCAGATCAGGGAGAATCACATTCTGTTACGTGGAGCGCTGTCCTAGAATGTATTAAACTGTCTTCACTCAAAGAAAGGGATGTGTGTGTAGATGTGTGGTAGATGTGTACATGTGTGTAGATGTGTACATGTGTGTAGATGTGTGTAGATGTGTGTAGATGTGTGTACATTGCAAAATTTACACATCTCAAATGTCTCTTACTGAACTATTCAATACATAAAAATGAACTAAATGCAAACCTGGTTTTCTGTCAAACCTCAATCTCTGTCTGTTACATTACATTAAAACACCAAACCAGACCCAAACAACGTTAAACTGACGTTGTGCACTTGTTCGTCTGGCACGCGTGACGAGGGACAAAGTGCCCGAGGGATGAAGATTACTTTCTCCACTTTGGAAAATCTAATTTTCGGACCAAAAGTTGGCCCTCGAAAGTGACGTTTGTTACCGTGGCGACTGGAGCTGTGACTAAAAGCGTAATTAAAGCCACGGTGTGCACACGCACGGGCGCCGGTGTGTCTCCCCGAGACGTTTCCTGTTTGTTCTCTCTCCTCTGCGGCGTCCTGTCCGCTACTCCAGACGTACTCTCTCTCGCTCACATCTCCAGACTCCTCTCCACGACTCCTCTCCCAGACTCCGTCTCCACTCCCTCTCCCAGACTCCTATCTCACTCGTCTCCCAGATCTGCTCACGCCAACTCCCAGACAGATCTCGCTCACTCCACCTATCCAATGGGGCGCTCTGACTCCCTCTCGATCTCTCATCCCCTCTCCAGACTCCTCTCTCTCTCGCTCCCCTCTCCCAGACTCCTCTCTCGCTCGCTCCATCTCCCAGACTCCTCTCTCGCTCCCCCTCTCCCAGACTCCTCTCTCTCTCGCTCCCCTCTCCCAGACAGACTCCTCTCTCACCCACTCCCTCTCCCAGACTCCTCTCTCTCTCGCGTCACCTTGCTGACCAGGACTCCTCTCTACACCCACGCCCCTATCCCAGACTCCTACTCTCGCCGCTCCCCTCTCCCAGACTACTCTCTCGCCCAACTCCACTCTCCCAGACTCCCTCTCTCGCTACCCTCTCCCAGACTCCTCTCTCGCCCACTCCCTCTCCCAGACTCCTCTCTCGCTCGCTCCCCTCTCCCAGACTCCTCTCTCGCCCACTCCCCTCTCCCAGGACTCCTCTCTCTCTCGCTCCCCTCTCCCAGGACTCCTCTCTCACCCACTCCCCTCTCCCAGGACTCTCTCTCTCTCGCTCCCCTCTCCAGAATCTCTCTCACCCACTCCCCTCTCCCAGACTCCTCTCTCTCTCGCTCCCCTCTCCCAGACTCCTCTCTCACCCACTCCCCCTCTCCCAGACTCCTCTCTCGCCCGTCCCCTCTCCCAGACTCCTCTCTCGCCCACTCCCTCTCCCAGACTCCTCTCTCGCTCCCCTCTCCCAGACTCCTCTCTCGCCCACTCCCCTCTCCCAGACTCCTCTCTCGCTCGCTCCCCTCTCCCAGACTCCTCTCTCGCCCACTCCCCTCTCCCAGACTCCTCTCCCGCCCGCTCCCCTCTCCCAGACTCCTCTCTCGCTCCCCTCTCCCAGACTCCTCTCTCGCCCGCTCCCCTCTCCCAGACTCCTCTCTCGCCCGCTCCCCTCTCCCAGACTCCTCTCTCGCCCGCTCCCTCTCCCAGACTCCTCTCTCGCCGCGCCCCTCTCCCAGACTCCTCTCTCACCCGCTCCCCTCTCCCAGACTCCTCTCTCGCCCGCTCCCCTCTCCCAGACTCCTCTCTCTCTCACTCCCCTCTCCCAGACTCCTCTCTCGCCCGCTCCCTCTCCCAGACTCCTCTCTCGCCCGCTCCCCTCTCCCAGACTCCTCTCTCGCCCGCTCCCCTCTCCCAGGACTCCTCTCTCGCCCGCTCCCCTCTCCCAGACTCCTCTCTCGCCCGCTCCCCTCTCCCAGACTCCTCTCTCGCCCGCTCCCCTCTCCCAGACTCCTCTCTCGCCCGCTCCCTCTCCCAGACTCCTCTCTCGCCCGCTCCCCTCTCCCAGACTCCTCTCTCTCTCACTCCCCTCTCCCAGACTCCTCTCTCGCCCGCTCCCCTCTCCCAGACTCCTCTCTCGCCCGCTCCCCTCTCCCAGACTCCTCTCTCGCCCGCTCCCCTCTCCCAGACTCCTCTCTCGCTCCCCTCTCCCAGACTCCTCTCTCGCCCGCTCCCCTCTCCCAGACTCCTCTCTCGCTCCCCTCTCCCAGACTCCTCTCTCGCCCGCTCCCCTCTCCAGACTCCTCTCTCGCCCGCTCCCCTCTCCCAGACTCCTCTCTCGCCCGCTCCCCTCTCCCAGACTCCTCTCTCGCCCGCTCCCCTCTCCCAGACTCCTCTCTCACCCGCTCCCCTCTCCCAGACTCCTCTCTCGCCCGCTCCCCTCTCCCAGACTCCTCTCTCTCTCACTCCCTCTCCCAGACTCCTCTCTCGCCCGCTCCCCTCTCCCAGACTCCTCTCTCGCCCGCTCCCCTCTCCCAGACTCCTCTCTCGCTCCCCTCTCCCAGACTCCTCTCTCGCCCGCTCCCCTCTCCAGACTCCTCTCTCGCCCACTCCCCTCTCCCAGACTCCTCTCTCGCCCGCTCCCCTCTCCCAGACTCCTCTCTCTCTCGCTCCCCTCTCCCAGACTCCTCTCTCGCCCGCTCCCCTCTCCCAGACTCCTCTCTCACTCCCCTCTCCCAGACTCCTCTCTCGCCCGCTCCCCCTCTCCCAGACTCCTCTCTCGCTCCCTCTCCAAGACTCCTCTCTCGCCCGCTCCCCTCTCCCAGACTCCTCTCTCACTCCCCTCTCCCAGACTCCTCTCTCGCCCGCTCCCCTCTCCCAGACTCCTCTCTCACCCGCTCCCCTCTCCCAGACTCCTCTCTCGCTCCCCTCTCCCAGACTCCTCTCTCGCTCCCCTCTCCCAGACTCCTCTCTCACCGCTCCCCTCTCCCAGACTCCTCTCTCTCTCGCTCCCCTCTCCCAGACTCCTCTCCCGCCCGCTCCCCTCTCCCAGACTCCTCTCCCGCCCCGCTCCCCTCTCCCAGACTCCTCTCTCGCCCGCTCCCCCTCTCCCAGACTCCTCGCACGCTCCCCTCTCCCAGACTCCTCGCCCGCTCCCCTCTCCCAGACTCCTCTCCCGCCGCTCCCCTCTCCCAGACTCCTCGCCCGCCCGCTCCCCTCTCCCAGACTCCTCTCTCTCTCGCTCCCCTCTCCCAGACTCCTCGCCCGCCCGCTCCCCTCTGCTCTCTCTCCCACAGCGAGACGTAGGCAGCCCGGGTGGCAGGAGGAGAAGTGAAATAACAAAGAGGTCTGTATTTTTCCATCATGTAACACAACCACCCCCCACCCCCGACCCCGACTTCACAATGATGGGGGACCAAAAACAAAAGAGCTAACGAGATTGGGACCTTTACATCGAGCTCCCCTCCCCCCTCTCCACACAGTCACCAGCTCCTCCCTCACAAACACCACCTAGCTCACCCCCACCCCCACCCCCAGGCCCGAGCCCTCCACCCCCAGGCCCAAAGCGGTCATGTGGGACCAGCAGGGCCACCAGAGGTAATGAAGGGAAGGAGGAGGAGGAGAGGAGAGAAAGATTACAATAATGAAGACAGAGATAAAATGAGAGAAGGGTAAACAAAGCTGGAGAAGAAGAAAGAGGAGTGCTGGGAGAGAGAGAGAGGGGGGGGAGAGGGAGAGAGAGAGAGAGAGAGAGAGGGGGGGGAGAGGGGGAGGGAGAGGGAGAGAGGGGGGGGAGGGAGGGAGAGAGAGAGAGAGAGGGGGGGAGAGAGGGAGGGAGAGAGAGAGGGGGGGGGTGGGGGGTGGGTGAAATCTGCCACGAGTGAAGAAGAAGGGATGAGGATGTTTCGAGAGAAAATGATGAAGATTACGGGGACAGGGAGGAGGAGGGAAGAGGAGGTGTCACAGGAAGAAGAGCAGGAGGAGGAGAGAGAGAAGTGTAAGTCCGGGAGCTGATCCTAGATTAGCTCACG
This sequence comes from Mallotus villosus, assembly GCA_903064625.1. Classification (NCBI taxonomy): domain Eukaryota; kingdom Metazoa; phylum Chordata; class Actinopteri; order Osmeriformes; family Salangidae; genus Mallotus; species Mallotus villosus. The sequence continues at coordinate 61,020 of CAEFZP010001209.1, read as the reverse complement.
TCGTCTCTGTTAGTGAGAGAAAGGAGAGAACAAGGAGAGGGGGAAGAGCTGGAAGAGAGAAAAGAGGGATGTCTCCTCTCTCTATGGGTTAATCTCAGTGATAAACCCCTCAGACACCCTGGTGAGATGAAGAGGACGACATGGGGGGAATGTAAATGGGTGAAATAGAAAGAGAGAGCGAGAGTATGAGTATGCTGTCACAACAAAGCAGAGATCCATGAAAACACCAGCAGACCAAGCAGGAAAAAGTTGGATCGATCAATTGTTAAACCTGTTAAAACTAAAAGCTGTGCAGGGAGCTGGTCTCAGACCTAGAGTCAGTGTGGAGGGAGCTGGTCTCAGACCCAGAGTCAGTGTGCAGGGAGCTGGTCTCAGACCTAGAGTCAGTGTGGAGGGAGCTGGTCTCAGACCCAGAGTCAGTGTGCAGGGAGCTGGTCTCAGACCCAGAGTCAGTGTGCAGGGAGCTGGTCTCAGACCCAGAGTCAGTGTGCAGGGAGCTGGTCTCAGACCCAGAGTCAGTGTGCAGGGAGCTGGTCTCAGACCCAGAGTCAGTGTGCAGGGAGCTGGTCTCAGACCCAGAGTCAGTGTGCAGAGCGCTGGTCTCAGACCCAGAGTCAGTGTGCTGGTCTCAGACCCAGAGTCAGTGTGCAGGGAGCTGGTCTCAGACCCAGAGTCAGTGTGCAGAGCGCTGGTCTCAGACCCAGAGTCAGTGTGCTGGTCTCAGACCCAGAGTCAGTGTGCAGGGAGCTGGTCTCAGACCCAGAGTCAGTGTGCAGGGAGCTGGTCTCAGACCCAGAGTCAGTGTGCAGGGAGCTGGTCTCAGACCCAGAGTCAGTGTGGAGGGAGCTGGTCTCAGACCCAGAGTCAGTGTGGAGGGAGCTGGTCTCAGACCCAGAGTCAGTGTGCAGGGAGCTGGTCTCAGACCCAGAGTCAGTGTGCTGGTCTCAGACCCAGAGTCAGTGTGCTGATCTCAGACCCAGAGTCAGTGTGCAGGGAGCTGGTCTCAGACCCAGAGTCAGTGTGCTGGTCTCAGACCCAGAGTCAGTGTGCTGATCTCAGACCCAGAGTCAGTGTGCAGGGAGCTGGTCTCAGACCCAGAGTCAGTGTGCTGATCTCAGACCCAGAGTCAGTGTGCTGGTCTCAGACCCAGAGTCAGTGTGCAGGGAGCTGGTCTCAGACCCAGAGTCAGTGTGAAGGGAGCTGGTCTCAGACCCAGAGTCAGTGTGCAGAGCGCTGGTCTCAGACCCAGAGTCAGTGTGCTGGTCTCAGACCCAGAGTCAGTGTGCAGGGAGCTGGTCTCAGACCCAGAGTCAGTGTGCAGGGTGCTGGTCTCAGACCCAGAGTCAGTGTGCAGGGAGCTGGTCTCAGACCCAGAGTCAGTGTGAAGGGAGCTGGTCTCAGACCCAGAGTCAGTGTGCAGGCTCAAGACACACTTGTTCCGGGAATACAACGGTACCTAGGAAAGATCTGCTGGACATGATGTTAGTTTCTCCCAGGATCAGAAGGACTCTTACTTAGAGACCTGCTGCTCTTGCTGGTTAGCTGTAACTGATTAAACTGTTGTTTGCTCTTCCACAGGTACACTCGTGCACTTTAAGGTTCATGTTGTTCAATTGTAACTTGTTTAACTCCATGCTCTTATGATTCTTCCCTTTGGCACTTATTGTTGGTTTTTTCACAATGTACGATCCATGTTTGACTACTTGCAATGTTGGGGATATCTCGTTGTTATGATCAGTGACCTATGCACTATTGTAAAGCTTTCTCTTGGAAGTCGCTTTGGATAAAAGCGTCTGCTAAATGAATAAATGTAAATGTAAATGGAAGGGTGCTGGTCTCAGACCCAGAGTCAGTGTGAAGGGAGCTGGATGGAGGGACTGAGGAGGGCCGGGATGTTTGGTCTGGACCACAGAGCTCTGGTCACCAGCCTTAAACCCTCGTCCATAACCCCATGAAACATTGTCTTGACCCGTGCTCTAACGATGCGCACGCCAGATAAAGGTGTGTGTGTGGCGGGGGGAGGGGGGAGGGGGGAGGGGAAGGGGAAATCCCTCTCCCATTCGAGAGCATCGGGGCACACGTGATGTGTGAGAGGGGGGAGAGGGGGATGAGGAGGGGGGAGAGGGGATGAGGAGGACAGAGAGGGATGTTTGGGGGTCTTTGTGTGCGCGGCCGCTGTGTCCGCCCGGGTCAGCTGACCCTCCCGTGTGCACTAACGCGGCCTGACGGGCCAATGAGGCGCAAACACTAACATTTACTCCGCTCACTTAGCTGATTACCGGCCTCGCTCGCCCTGACCAACCCTGTGGGCCTCATAGTGTGGTGCTGGGGTGGGGGGGGGGTCAGGGAAGGGGGACATGGGGCCACAGTGAAACTGACCGAGAGAGAGAGAGAGAGAGAGAGACGAGAGAGAGAGAGAGAGAGAGAGAGAGAGAGAGAGAGCAAAGCAGGGAGCAAAGTCTCCAGCTGACCTGGGAACTGCCCCCCCGTCCCCCCCCCTCCGGGGCCGTAGCGTTGGGGGGGGCCCGTGGCTCTGGGACCGCTGAGGGGCTGGAGTGTTCCACATGGGACTGTGTGCCTCTGGAGCCTTTGTCCCCCGCCAACCCCCATCGCTCCCCGGCGCTGATCCCAGCCCGATAGCGTCTGGCCAGGCAGGAAGCAGGACAATGCTGGGGCAGGACGGGGGGGAGGGGGGGGGGTGGAGGGGCACAGACTGCAGCGCTCCACACGGCTCAGCTCTGCAACCAGCACCAGATCGTAGGTCGTTCGCCACATTTGTTACGACCTGTTACTATTCCGACGCGTGCAGCTGCATCGATGTGATGACTACGTAGGCTGCTGCTGTCACAGCGTTCAAACGACAGCCACGAGAACAGCCGCGACGCGGGCCCACCTCAAGTCACGTTGTCACCGTCGAGCTAGTGACAGGCACTGCGCCCTCCTCCCTCCCCCCCCTCCCTCTGTGTCTCACCTATCGTGTGTGACAGGAGGAGGAGGAGAGAAGGAGAGAAGGAGGGGGGAGAGGGGGAGGAGGATGTGGTGGAGTAATGAGCACGGATGATAACAGGAACGGAAATAGGAGGAGATGGAGAGGAGAGAGAGAGAGAGAGAGAGAGAGGAGAGAGAGGGAGGGATGGGAAAGAGGGAGAGAGGGGAGAGAGGGAGGGATGGGAAAGAGGGAGAGAGGGGAGAGAGGGAGGGATGGGAAAGAGGTGGACCTCCTGGAAGGAGAAAGGAGGAGGGCGGAAGGAGAAAAAGGTTCTCTTGTGTATGTGGAACAAAAAGTAAAGTTGCAACATCTCGCATCTCTAACGAAAGCTCCGATCCAATCAGACCTAATGAGATATCATTTGAATCGCAAATGCAAAGCCATAGCAGAGAAGGGGAGGGCGGCGGGGGGAGCAGAAAGGGAGGGAGGAGAGAGAGTGTCCTCCCTGGGGTGTGGGTTTGTATGAGGGCTTCACCCCCTGAGGCCTCCTTCTGCCCCTCGTCTCCCTCTCCCTCAGTCTTTCTCCTCTCTCACTGTGCCAGGCCCTCCCTCAATCAGATCCATTCTACACCTCCGTCTGCTAATCCAGGGGAAGGCTGAGAACCACCCTCATTAGCGAGTGAGGGAGATATAGATATAAAGAGAGAAGCAAGAGAGAGAGAAGGGGGGGGAGCAAGAGTGAGAAAAACCTGTAAGAGTCCTTGTCCTAAACAGCCTTTTGACTTCTCATGGGTCATCGCAATACTAAACTGGTGTTACGTATTTGACTGGGCAGGAAGTATGCCCTGGTTAGATTACCTCATGGCACTCGTACACAACTCTGCTCTCTCAGCTGGCCTCATGGCACTCATACACAACTCTGCTCTCTCAGCTGGCCTCAGCAAAGCCTTCTCAGTGTAATGAAGTGGGAGAGCTGTGGTGGCGTCTCCACATTAATCACCTGTGAAAGCCATTAGAGGCCGAGAGAAAGACAAGAGGCTTAGAACAAGGGGAACGCAAAAGAAAACACGTAATAACAATGTCCATTGAGAGTTTGTGTTGGAGTTTCCCTTGGGAAAGCTTAGCAGCCCTTTCCTGCTATAGTGGCTGTGGACAACAGGCCGCCAGGGTGTGTGTGTGTGTGTGTGTGAGTGTGTGTGTGCCACCTGCAGAATGTGTTTGAGACCACAACCACCCTGAGCTCTTCAACTGATCAGGTTTCGTCTGTGGTCGCTACACGGGTCATCAGCACTCGCTTTGATGGGAGAAGAAAAAGAACCTTCAGACACCCCAGTACACCACACACACACACACGTCCACCACACACACACACTTCCACCACACACACGTACCCCATACACACACACTTCCACCACACACACACACACACACGTCCACCACACAAACACACACGTCCACCACACACACACACGTCCACCACACACACAGATACCCCATACACACACACTTCCACCACACACGTCCACCACACACACACGTACCCCATACACACACACTTTCACCACATACACACGCAGACTGTGGTCTCCAGGCCCGTGAGAGAGGAAGGTGAGGGGGAACCTGAGAGGCAGCAGAGGTTAACCTCTCCGTTTGACCCCCAGGGGGAGCGTGGGTAACTAAGCCCAGGAGGTCGACCTCCACCTGAGAGAAGCTTTTAACCTGAGCGCCGCACCCTTCCCACAATGCACCCTTCCTACAATGCACCCTCACCCGTCTGGTCAGGAGAGCGATGTCATGTTATGATGTGTGAAGAACAAACCGTGTCGGTCCCTTTTCACTCCCAAACTGCACAAAGAAACGCTTTCAGTTCACCTACATGAGAATGAGACACATATTCTTTGAATGCAAAACCTGTCAAGTGTAACTCTTTTTTCCCAGTGACTTTCCTGGCATGCTAACAGCAACTGTGTCACATTCAGCTGCCAGTTTGATTGAGGGTAGGTGATCGCACGAACAGATGGGGTTGAATTGCGGGCTGAGCCCAGCAGGAAGTGAGGTTGACTGTTACAGGTGGCGCACACCTGAACGCCCGACAGATCGTTGAGATAACGCATAAGGCACGTCGATTTCGGCCCCGTCGACATAAACTATCTGGTGACAGAATCACGTGTGTAATTGACGAGCGCACATAAAGCTACACACATGATGAAGGTTTGAAGCTGCTCACATTCCTAGCATGACTACTTTCAGGTACGGATTGGGAATTCCTCGCGAGTGAGTTATCGTGTCGGCGGTCGACCATAAACTAACAGCTTCATCCAACCGTCTTGTATTTTTTGTTTTGGTCCTTTAGGTGTAGGACGTCTTAAACCCTCACCAAGAGAATCCTTTATCCCAAATCAAGGAACAGAAGTACATCGTTTTAATTGTATTTTGGTGGTGACTGTCAAGGAATGTCTGTATTTTACCAGTCTCGGTGCAGAATAACCACATCTGGTCCACCAGGCAGGATGCTGTCCCAGGTTCTGTGAGGGACGCCCCGGTCTGTACCAGGTTCTGTGAAGGACAGGTCAGTCTGTCCCAGGTTCTGTGAAGGACGGCCCAGTCTGTCCCAGGTTCTGTGAAGGACGGCTCAGTCTGTCCCAGGTTCTGTTAGGGACGGGTCAGTCTGTCCCAGGTTCTGTGAAGGACAGGTCAGTCTGTCCCAGGTTCTGTGAAGGACAGGTCAGTCTGTACCAGGTTCTGTGAAGGACAGGTCAGTCTGTACCAGGTTCTGTGAAGGACGGGTCAGTCTGTACCAGGTTCTGTGAGGGACGGGTCGGTCTGTCCCAGGTTCTGTGAAGGACGGCCCAGTCTGTACCAGGTTCTGTGAAGGACGGCTCGGTCTGTCCCAGGTTCTGTGAAGGACGGCTCGGTCTGTCCCAGGTTCTGTGAAGGACGGCTCAGTCTGTACCAGGTTCTGTGAAGGACAGGTCAGTCTGTACCAGGTTCTGTGAAGGACAGGTCAGTCTGTACCAGGTTCTGTGAAGGACAGGTCAGTCTGTACCAGGTTCTGTGAGGGACGGGTCAGTCTGTACCAGGTTCTGTGAAGGACGGGTCAGTCTGTACCAGGTTCTGTGAAGGACGGGTCAGTCTGTACCAGGTTCTGTTAGGGACGGGTCAGTCTGTACCAGGTTCTGTGAAGGACGGGTCAGTCTGTACCAGGTTCTGTGAAGGACGGGTCAGTCTGTACCAGGTTCTGTGAGGGACGGGTCAGTCTGTACCAGGTTCTGTGAAGGACGGGTCAGTCTGTACCAGGTTCTGTGAAGGACGGGTCAGTCTGTACCAGGCATCACTGGAGACAGATGTTCCAGCCTCCCAGCTGACCGTCCACGGAGAGGATGTCCCAGAATCCGCTGCTCCATGTTCAGTGGCCAGCGTTCCAGACCAGGGCACACACACACATGTACACACACATGTACACGCACATGTTCACACACACACACACACCGATGGGTAAAAGGGTCCATTCTGGCCCCCAGCTGCTTGACCACAGATGGGTGGCTTCCTGCCTCGGTCTCTGATGCAGAGCTCTCTCTCTCTCTTCCTCTCTCTCTCTCTTCTCTCTCTCTCTCCCTCTCTCTCTCTCCTCATTTCTTTTTTTCCTGCCCAAGGGCTTTTCAAACACGCTTTCGCCTGCACATGTGAGGTCAAACATTTCGAACAACCAGTTTAGGAAGTTATGCAGAAGACTGGATAGGAGTGGAAAGGAGACTAGGGGACAGGGGACTAGGGGATAGGAGAGGGGACTAGGGGACTAGGGGATAGGAATGGGGAGTTGAGGAATCTTCATGTGAAAGAACAGAGGGACATCAGGGCGACAGTATTGAACCCAAAACCACCCACCTTGTTGCAATGCTATCAGTCTCTTACAAACAGCTGAATCACCCATAAGTCCTCTCTCTCCTCCTCTCTCCTCCCTCCGCCTCCCTCTATCTCTCTCTGGTAGACTCCATTCTCTTCTTCGATCCCTCCTCCTCCCCCGCCCCGTAGAAACGTGACACCGACAGACACACGCTGACATATGCCTGAACAACGGCCGCCGTGTTAAAATATTAACTCTGGGCTCATTAAGAAGTGAGCCTCTCTCTCTCCGTCTCTCCCTCAGTCTTTATCTCTCTGTCTCTCTCTGTAAGGGTTGTAAAGGCCTTCTGTGCGCCAGTAGCCTACCATAAACCCCCTCCCTCCCTGCCTGGAAGAGGTGCTCCTTGTCAGGCTAACGGAGACAGCATCTGCCCCTCTCCGCTCCTCCACCTGGAGCCCCCTCAGACAGCAGAGGGAGAGACTTAATGGGGTGTGTTGCTCGGGGAATGACATGGTGCTTAGCGAAGGTCTGGAGTGGGGACTCTCGCTGGATGACGTGTGTTTGTGTGAGAGTGTGTGACAGAGAGAGAGAGATGACTGTGTGTTTGTGTGAGAGTGTGTGACAGAGAGAGAGAGGTGACTGTGTGTTTGTGTGAGTGTGTGACAGAGAGATGACTGTGTGTTTGTGTGAGTGTGTGACAGAGAGAGAGAGATGACTGTGTGTTTGTGTGAGAGTGTGTGACAGAGAGAGAGAGATGACTGTGTGTTTGTGTGTGACAGAGAGAGAGAGATGACTGTGTGTTTGTGTGAGTGTGTGACAGAGAGAGAGAGATGACTGTGTGTTTGTGTGAGAGTGTGTGACAGAGAGAGAGAGATGACTGTGTGTTTGTGTGAGACAGAGAGAGAGATGATTGTGTGTTTGTGTGAGAGTGTGTGACAGAGAGAGAGATGATTGTGTGTTTGTGTGAGAGTGTGTGACAGAGAGAGAGAGATGATGTGTGTGTTTGTGTGAGAGTGTGCGACAGAGAGAGAGAGATGACTGTGTGTTTGTGTGAGAGTGTGTGACAGAGAGAGAGAGATGACTGTGTGTTTGTGTGAGACAGAGAGAGAGATGATTGTGTGTTTGTGTGAGAGTGTGTGACAGAGAGAGAGAGATGACTGTGTGTTTGTGTGAGAGTGTGTGACAGAGAGAGAGAGATGACTGTGTGTTTGTGTGAGAGTGTGTGACAGAGAGAGAGAGAGAGAGAGAGAGAGAGAGAGATGATTGTGTGTTTTCAGTTTGTCCATCACTCCCCTCCAGAGAGTGTGCATTGTGGGTAAATATGTGTAAAAATGTGTGTTTTGTGTGTCTCAAAGCGGGACAGCTGCCCTTTCAAAGCCCTCTATGCCCCTCTTACCCTTTCCCCCCTCTCCCTCTCTCTCTCTCTCTCTCTCTCTCCCTCTCTCTCCTCCTCCTCCTCTCCCCTGTCACTGATCCTTACTCTTTGTCAGGCTCCTTCCCTCTCCTGGTGCCATTGATGGGGGATTAACTCCCCAAGTGTCAATCAATATTGTTTTCCTTTCTTTCTCCCCCCCCCTTACCCCCCACCACACCATCACGCTCCCCTCCCCCCGCCGCACCCCCCTCCCTCACACACACACACACACACACACACACACACACACACACACACACACACACACACACACACACAAACACACACTTTAATTGGAGGTTGTGGCGAGGAGGAAGCCTGACTGTGTTTTTTCTTCCATTCCTCCGTCCGTTCGTCCGTGTATTCTTTTCTTTCCTCTCCTCCCTCGAGCTGTTTGCCCGGCTCCGGGTCGTCGCGTCTGGAGAGGAGAGGAGGGGAGGAGAGGGAGGGGGGGGAGAGGAGAGAAAGGATCTGTCGGAGAGAAGAAGGAAAGTCAGTGAGTGTGTAAGGTATAACAAACAGAGTGAACTCTCACCTGCTAGAAACATGGAGTGTGTGTGTGTTTGAGTGTGTGTGTGTCCATGTGTGTGTGTGTGTGTCCATGTGTGTGTGTTTCTGTAACCCAGAACCTTTAATCAAATCCTCTTTCATTTTCTGAGGAAATGTGTTTCTATTTCATCATCTTGATAAATGTGACATAATATAATATGTGATAAAGCTGTGTTTATTATACACACGACTGCATGCATGGACACACAACTGCAGTATATCACATGGTCTGGATATATGGTACGCAGTTTGCAGCAACGCTGGTGGTCTAATGAAATTGTGTGGGTGTGTGAACTGTCATCAAGCCATGAGTTAAACAAAATGTTGTGTTGTTGAATTACAAACAATGTGTGTTGACACAGGAAATGGATTCATATTTACATTTACAGAACCTGAAAACCCTGTGAAGTTGTTAAATACCCATGGGACAAATATTTACCTGGCGCAGAGAGATGCTTTTCAAAGCATATTCATCACTTATTTCCCAACAATTTGTTTGCTTTGTAGACGTTTTGTTTGTCTCGTGTTCCTTAGAAAAAAGGCAAACGTGTCTGGAGATAGTTTGGACAGAACAGTAAGGAACCACTATGCAGGCACGCACACACACACACACACACACACACACACACTAGCCTTACAAAGCTAAAACTGACACACTACGACATCCTACACCACCACAAAAACCCACAGTATCAAATTCTTCAGTCGGACCAGGGGTGAGAGGTCAGTGTAGTAACAATAGAAAGGATTACAAGTCAACCACACTGATCTTCCCCGACCTTAAATACAGGGCCTGCTCTGGCCTGGGGTCTACGGTTACCTCAGGTTGAAACGTGTTCCGCGCGTCCAGCCTTTTAGGGTCCCGTGGCCCTCGGGGGAGGACAGAGAGCCTGGGGACTCAGGGGACCCGGGCGAGCTCACAGGCTGCCTGGTTAGCGCTCGACCTGTTAGGAGCCTGATAAGGATCAATGCCAGATCAATACGAGTCGATGGCAGAGAGCTGGGCCACCAGCCTGGACATCAGCGTCTCTGGTCCCTTTACACCCCTGCGGGCCCCCCTGGGAGACCCCGTATCAGCAGACACATCCGTGACATCATCACCTGGTGACAGCAGTCGTCCGTGTGGAGTGTGAAGGCGAGAGTGTGTGTGTGTGTGGGAGTGTGAGGGAGAGGTGTTTGTGTGTGGGAGGGGGGGGGTTGCAAATGGTGCTGGGGCAGAGATAAAGGCAGGGAGAGATAAGAGACAGAGAGAGGGAATGGGGTGAGATAACATTTGCAGAGGAGTAAACGAGGTGAAAGAAGGAGAGGAAGGAAGAGATAAGGAGGGACAATGGAAGGAGGGAGAGATATTGCATTACCAGTAACAAGGTTAGTGTTTACTGTGGAAACATCATTGAGTTAAAGGTAAAATACGGGAGGAAATCAATGGAGATTCTCTCTATGGCCTGATTATATACAATAGTAAACCCCTCAGTCATATTAACAACACACACTTTCGACGCACACAAAACCACCATTAGACTTTACACATGTGCAAACTTACAACTTCTAACGCTTCCACGCGACAGGAAGTGACGACGCACAGCTTCCGGTGACGTGTTTTGACATCCTCTGTGACAGAGTGAACTCCTTGGCCTCGTCCCGTGAGGTGAGGGATGACTTCATTACCCACAAGCCCCGGCAGCTCTGTGGAGGACCGGGTGTTTGGACTGGGCCAGTGTGTGTGTGCTCTGCCACTAGCACCTGGGTAGCTACGGTGTGTGTGTGTGTGTGTGTGTGGGTGTGTGTGTGTCAAGGTGGGTGAGAACCTAATCCAGCACTTCACTACCAACGGCTCTCTGTTTGATCATCAGACACTCCGCAAACACGGGGAGAACACACACACACAGCATCAACACACACACATTACCACACACACACGCATCAACACACACACACACATTACCACACGCACACACACACACATTACCACACACACACACATTACCACACACACACGCATCAACACACACACACACACATTACCACACACACACCCTCACGGACACACACACAGACACACACGGAAGGGGAGCAGCCCATCACAAACACCTTTGTGCCACATCCAGATATACAAACACTGCAACAAGACAGATGGGAGCATGCACTTACTGTGTGCTTGCCCTTGTACACACACACTCACACACACATGCAAACACAACGAGACTCTCCCACAGTTGAGTGATTTAAATGAACCCAATGAAACAATGTAATGACCCCAACATCTCAGCCATCAGTCAGTTCTGCCAGCCCCCAACTTGAGTTCTCATTTATGCTTTCACATTCATCACACACACACACACACACACACGCACATGCAGCACAAACACACACTCACACACACACACACACACACACACACACACACACACACACACACACACACACACACACACACACACACACACAACCTTTCCTTCCCACACGCCCTCTCAATCAATTCTCCTGCTCCTTTTTTCATGTGTTTATACTTCATCCACTGAATTTACACTAGAGGGTAACTTTGTTTTAACTCCATCATTATTTGGTTGACTATTGTTTTAATAAATACATTTGTGTTTGCGTGAGGAAATGAGAGCAATGGGAGACTGAGTGAAACCAGCCGCTTGTCTGGGATTGGACAGATGGCAACAGAGACAAGATAATGATGAATTATAAACGTCAGATATTCATGTATTACACAGTTTGTATGACACATCTCTGATAAAGCACATTAGTGGGAAACATTTTCTTGGTTCAATTCAGACGTTTACATTTTTATGATAGAAGAGAATTAAGTAATAACAGAAAACACCCGTATATACCCATACTTTTACGTGAGCACAAAAAAACACATCATACAATATCAAAGGGAGTTGATATGAAACACTTTACTGAGTTAAGACTTTCTAAGGTCTCTCAAATCCGGGAATTAGCCTGTTCCACACCTAGTAAGAGCTGGGGGAGTTAGACTAGATTACAGGTGGACTAAACACACAAACACAGGTATCAGGTGGATAAGAGGATACACTAAACCACTCACAGGTGCACTGGTGAGAGTTGGGAACATAGACTGGGTGGTTAACCCAGAGAATTAATAAAGTAACGTGGATTAATCCTTTCCCAGCATGTAAAGCTGTTTAAACCCTCCGTGTAGACTTATAAATGGTTTAGGTTAGTCAAAAAACATTTCTGAAAAGATCATTTAAGTCATTACATGTATTGTTCGGTTGCTAATCGTATGATGTGTGCCAAGTACCTACTACACATTCCCCTCTCAGTAAGCAGTGGGGAAAACACTTCGCAGAACCAAAACAAGAGCGTGAGATTTTCTTTATCAACCCAAATCCACCATTAGCCTGACGTTCATGAAGGAGTTCTTGTCCTTTTTGAAGGCCAGGATAAATAATGCCGGTTGGAGGCAACTGATGAGAAAACAGGGTTCACACGGGCTGTGTACGGAGTGCAGACACGCGAGAACAATGAAGCAAAAGTTCCGGTTACGGCACGCTAGCTTTCGTCTGGAGGTGGGTAGGTCAGGTCAGGTCGATTCTGTTATCATAACATTAGCTATAGCTCCGCACATAACTCCACAGTTATGAGAGGAACGTTGAACCGAAGCTAACGCCGATAGCATGAAAAAGAGCTGACTGTGTTGCTAACTCTGTGTCTCATAGCTAGACTAGTTGACTTAGCGTGAAGGTAAAAAAACACACTCTGAAGAGAGTCAATGTTTAAAGCCACGTTTCTGTAAAACGACCGAGCTAGCAGTGCAAATACCACAACAAAGCAAACACGGGCGTCACTGTCAAAAGATAACAACTATAAGCTAATGCTGATCCTCACAAGGGATGCAAACGCATGTGGAAAAACCCTTCTTCATTCTTCCATTGCAAATCTTTTTATGTCGATAACCGGCTAATTGCTACATGCTAAGACCCCACGCTAAGGCCTTGTCGTGGACTGTAGTTATTAGCTACGCTTGCTGGAGCTCATATTGGTCAGTTGGATCAGACTGTTTACATACGGTATTAGAAGAGATCTCTGGCCATCGATCGATGCCCGAAGGCCTTCACCCTGAGAAGCATGGATCGATACACATAATTTGGAGAACGTTCCCTCTCTCTCTCCCTCTCTCTCTGCGGACTGCGGAGCGAAGATCAACTAAATCCGCTGACATGGCTGATAGACCACCTGAGTCACGATTAACCTTGAGAGAGAGAGAGCGTGAGGCAGTGGAGGACAGGAAGGGGGAGCGAGGGATTTAGTGGCTAGCTTGGTTAGCAGATCAAGAGAGACGGCACACACGGAATGTTGAACGGTAAAATATGTCCCCTGAAGGAAATATAGGGGATAAACGATAAGGAGGAGGGAAGTAGAGAGGACAGGTCAGAGGAGAGGTAGTGAAGGAGAACAGAGAGAGGCCAGAGGAGAGAGAGAGAGAGAGAGAGAGGAGTAGCAGTTGGCAGCTCTGCCGACTTGGCGTCTTTGGCTGTGCATGATGGGGCATGAGACAGGGAGCTCAGAGTCTGTCTGGGAGGATTAGCGAGCAGGACCACTTCAGTCAGGGTCAAGAGTCAAGGTTCAAATGTGAACGCTACAAAACAGGTAGAGGACAGCTGTGTGTGTGTGTGGTGTGTGTGTGTGTGTGTGTGTGTGTGTGTGTGTGTGTGTGTGTGTGTGTGTGTGTGTGTGTGTCTGCGTGTGTGTGTGTGTGTATGTGTGTGTGTGTGTGTGTCTGCGTGTGTGTGTGATTCCACTGTTCTTTGTCTCAATGTCACAATCCCATCAAGCCACTTTTAACTAACCCTGTTGTTCTGCTTCAAACCCAGAACAGTGGACACACCACAGTATATCTGGATCTAGACCTGGTAGAGGAACAGTGAACACACCACAGTATATCTGGATCTAGACCTGGTAGGGTTAGAGGAACAGTGAACACCACAGTATATCTGGATCTAGGCCTGGTAGGGTTAGAGGAACAGTGGACACCACCACAGTATATCTGGATCTAGGCCTGGTAGGGTTAGAGGAACAGTGAACACCACAGTATATCTGGATCTAGACCTGGTAGGGTTAGAGGAGCAGTGGACACACCACAGTATATCTGGATCTAGGCCTGGTAGGGTTAGAGGAACAGTGAACACCACAGTATATCTGGATCTAGGCCTGGTAGGGTTAGAGGAGCAGTGGACACACCACAGTATATCTGGATCTAGACCTGGTAGAGGAACAGTGAACACACCACAGTATATCTGGATCTAGACCTGGTAGGGTTAGAGGAGCAGTGAACACACCACAGTATATCTGGATCTAGACCTGGTAGAGGAACAGTGAACACACCACAGTATATCTGGATCTAGACCTGGTAGAGGAACAGTGAACACACCACAGTATATCTGGATCTAGACCTGGTAGGGTTAGAGGAGCAGTGAACACACCACAGTATATCTGGATCTAGACCTGGTAGAGGAACAGTGAACACACCACAGTATATCTGGATCTAGACCTGGTAGAGGAACAGTGAACACACCACAGTATATCTGGATCTAGACCTGGTAGGGTTAGAGGAGCAGTGAACACACCACAGTATATCTGGATCTAGACCTGGTAGAGGAACAGTGAACACACCACAGTATATCTGGATCTAGACCTGGTAGAGGAACAGTGAACACACCACAGTATATCTGGATCTAGACCTGGTAGGGTTAGAGGAACAGTGAACACCACAGTATATCTGGATCTAGGCCTGGCATGGTTAGGGTTAGAGGAACAGTGAACACCACAGTATATCTGGATCTAGGCCTGGCAGGGTTAGAGGAACAGTGGACACACCACAGTATATCTGGATCTAGGCATGGTTAGGGTTAGAGGAGCAGTGGACACACCACAGTATATCTGGATCTAGGCCTGGCATGGTTAGGGTTACAGGGACAGTGGACACACCACAGTATATCTGGATCTAGGCCTGTTAGAGGAACAGTGGACACACCACAGTATATCTGGATCTAGACCTGGTAGGGTTAGAGGAACAGTGGACACACCACAGTATATCTGGATCTAGGCCTGGTAGGGTTAGAGGAACAGTGGACACACCACAGTATATCTGGATCTAGGCCTGGTAGTTTATTTGTAATATAGAATAATCTAATCTGTGTCCTTTCACGATGAGGAACCACAAGCAGTCTAATCAACATTCACCGAGTAAACGTACGTCCTTTGGTTTTCAGCAAGACTATCAAATTGGATGTTGGCTTTAATCTCTCCAATTACTCTGTATCTCTTGGTAATACAATGATGGAGGGCGGGCCTGGCAAGCGTACCATGACTGCAAATCAAAAACAAATGCTCTGAGAATACGTTATTGTCTGTGAGGCCCTCACCAAGTGCTGCAGGAGATTGTAGGGAACCAGACAGAGAGAGAGAGAGAGATTACAAAAATCCCTTAGCCAGTCAGATTAGGGAGACGATAAAAAGGTTTTTGGATCGGAATTCCCCACCACCATGAAATAGGATTTTCTGCTAAGAATCAAAGTTGAAACGCTCAAGTTTGAATCTCGTCGTCGTATTCTTTTTTCCTCTTCGTTCTTTCCTCCCTCTTTCCCTCGTTTTAATCTGATTTGAAACTTTTAATGAGAGTAAGGAAACGATTTGGGTTGCTGGATCTCGCTCTTCTCTTTTTGCCTAAATGCTCATGAATGTAATTGTGATCCTGCAGTTCTGAACATGCTCTCATAGCTGGCCGTGGAGCTGTAAGGCAGTGGGTTTGGAAACAGTGCTCATGGTTTACAGTAAAAGGTACTATTGGTCCAACTCCATATGAAAAGCTTCACCTCAAAAATAGCCCGAACCACAAAGTCATGAAAAGTGTGTGAGAGACAGAGGGGTGCGGAGAGATGGAAAAGTGTGTGAGAGATGGAAAAGGGGAAAGGGGTCTGGCAGCCATTCTACATTTACTGTACATTAGGCACTGTAATATATAGTATATCCTGTATTGTAATAACAAATCCTTCCTCTCTCTCTCTCTCTCTCTCTCTCTCTCTCTCTCTCTCTCTCTCTCTCTCTCTCTCTCTCTCTCTCTCTCTCTCTAATCCCCCACTTCATGGTAATAGGATCCTATCTGTATCTCTACCTGGAGCACTAATATGGTCTCTGGATTCAGCTGGATCCAGTCTGCACGGCCAGAGGATAAATCAGGCCTCACTCCATCCCTCCGCCCCTCCACCCCTCCATACCTCCCTCCACCCCTTCATCCCTCCCTCCATCCCCTCCATCCAACCTCCCCTCTGGCTCCTCTTCAACACAGGAATGGCAACATAAACCACGATACGGGCAGAGCGATTTAACATGAGAGAGTGATGGAGAGATGGAGCAGAAAAAAGGAGAGAGGGAGAGAGGAGAGGAGAAAGGGAGAGGAGAGGAGAGAGGAGAGGAGAGAGAGGAGAGGAGAGAGGGAGAGAGGGGGAGGAGGAGAGAGGAGAGAGGAGAGAGGGAGGAGGGAGGAGAGGGAGAGAGGGAGAGAGGAGAGGAGAGGAGAGAGGAGAGGAGAGAGGGAGAGAGAGGAGAGAGGGAGAGAGGAGAGGAGAGAGGGAGAGGGAGAGGAGAGGGGGAGAGAGGAGAGAGGAGAGAGGGAGAGAGGAGAGGAGAGGAGAGAGAAGAGGAGAGGAGAGAGGGAGAGAGAGAGGAGAGGAGAGAGGGAGAGAGAGAGGGGGGGAGCCAGGAAGGGACCCTAGGATGACAGACACTTGGAGAGAAAAAGACAGGAGGGATATTACAGAATGATAAATACCTAGTGCAGGAATATAGACATAGAGAGAGAGATAGAGAGGGAGTGAGAGAGGGAGAGGGGGGAGTGAGAGAGAGAGGGGGAGTGAGAGAGAGAGAGAGGGAGGGAGAGAGAGAGCGGAGGGAGGGAGAGGAGGGAGGGGAGGGAGGAGGAGGAGAGAGGGGAGGGAGAGAGGGAGAGAGAGAGAGAGAGAGGAGGAGAAAGATAGATAGCACAGCAACTTTACAAGGGCCGCTGGCGTTCGGGGGGTCTCTCTCCAGAACCGTGTCTGCAGACCCAAACTCCTCTCCACGCCGCTCCGGGTGTGTGTTAATCTCTCCCATCCGTCTTCCTTAGCGAGGCCGGGAACCGTCACGGGGAGGGAGACCGTCACGGGGAGAGACGTCACGGGGGGAGAATCCCAACAAATAAATAAATATTCAGGTATAAACTTTCCTCCCCCTGTGCCTGGCACCCTGAGGAGGCCCCTCCCACCCTTGCCCCGCCCACCCTGGTGCCTCTCACTCTGCCCTGTGGGCAGCTGTGGAAGAGAGATGCTTCTGGAGGGGACTGTGACGGTGTGAGCGATGCTGTGACTGTGGGTCTGGTGAGGGGAATGGAAAAGGGAGGTCACACTTTAGAGTGTGTGTGTTTTGAGTGAGTGAGTGTGTGTGTGTGTGAACATCCTGTAACTACACACACAGGATGAATGTAAACGCGTTTCCAAGTCTTAACGAAATCTCTTTGCCCATGTATCACTCACAACATTAAGAATCTCTCCTCTGCCTTGCAGTAACATTTAAACCCTAACATGTGTCTCCGTAAAATGCCTTTATCCAGTTTCGTGCTCCTGTTTCCACACACACACACACACACACACACACACTTATCCACACACAGTGTCACACACTGTGTCTCGGTGTACAGTGTTCCTCTAGAGGGACGCGGGGGCATGTGGATCAGCGGACCCTACCACCAACACATTAACTCTCATTACCGCTCTGCTGAAGCGCCTGGCGTTAAGGAAGACTAATGCTCCTCTCTACAAGCCACAGAGTCCCGGCCAAGGAAATAAAGACCTGCTCCACACACAAATATATCACCGCCTCTAATCCAACTATCAGGACTTCACGTGAAGGGTAATACCATCAAGGTATTTTTTATGTGGGAAGTACCAGGCACTTAATTAAACTTTGGGGGGTTTGGGAGAGGGCAGGGGAGAGAGGAGACAGAGAGAGGGAGTAGGGAGAGTGAAGAGGTGTAGAGAGCGAGATTTAGACGTGGAGAGAGTAAGAGGGAGCCTTAGAAAGAGAGAGAAAGGGGATAGTTAGCCAGAAAGAGGACAGAGGGAAAGTTAGAGAGAGAGAGAGAGAGTTAGAGAGAATGAGGAAGAAAGAGAGAGAGAGATTTGAAGAGGTCTGTGTCCCCCCCCAAGACCCTGTCTGGACAAATTGAATTGTGAACCCTTAGAAAGTACTAAACTACTCAAGGTTGATTGATGTTGCTCTTGTATGGGAAGGAGGAAGATCTCAATTAAGTGTGTGTGTGTGTACTTTGGGTGTGTGTGTGTGGAGGAGGATGTGTGTGTGGAGGGGGATGTGTGTGTGTCTGGTAAAAGGGGGGGAGGGGGTTGTAATTGAGTTAAGTCTCCCCAGGCCAGGATTGAATTAAAGGCAGATTAGAGGGCAAGTGGTGAGAGTGAGAGTGTGCCCCCCCTTTCACCTATGTGTGTAAGTGTCTGGATGGGGTGTGGGGTGAATGTGTGTACTATTGGAGACCGCCTTGGAATGATTCACAAGTGCATGATGTGTGCATGTATGAGTGTGTTTGTGTATTTGTGTGTGTGTGTGTGCTTATTGTACAGCCTTGGATTCACAAGCACGTAATGTAAGCCTGCACGTGTGTGTGTGTGTGTGTGTGTGTGTGTGTGTGTGTGTGTGTGTGTGTGTGACCCAGCTGTCCCATTGAGCGGCTCTGTGACCATCCAGACCCCTCGTAGGGCCAGCAGCTGGCAGCCCCGCCAGCCCCACGTGTCCAGAGAGCAGGACAGTGGTGTCCCTTCACTGACATCATCACATCAACATCATCACCCCCCTTCCCCCCCCTCCCTCATCCTGAAGAACACACACGACCCAGATACCCTCAGTTAGCGCCTCTAATTGACTTTGTGCGCTTGAGTGTTTGTGTGAATGTACGTGTGTGTACTTGTGTGTGTACGTGTGTGCTTTGTGTGAAACAATACGGTCGCAACACGTCAGAGTTTTGCAAGTGAGCGACAGATAGTAAAAGAGAGAGTGTGTGTGTGTGTGTGACAGGGTCGCTGGGTTTGATTTGCGTGGGGTTCGCTGCATGTGCCGGCTGCAAGGACAGGAGACCAGGGGGGTTCCCGGGGGGGGTCCTCAGGGGGCCATTGTCCCCTTCCTGATGTTTCTGGGAGCCACCCAGACTGGTGTGGCCGGGGACAGGAGCCACAGGGTGAAGGAGTGACCAGCCAACAAGGCCGTAAAGCCAGGCAGTAAATTTCCAGCGTGCCTGGGATACATTTGCAACTGAATGGGGCCGGCCGTTAGGGCGCTGGGGTGGTGGTGATGGGGCCTTAACCCCCCACACACAAGCATTCAGAGGAAAGTGTGTGTGTGTGTGTGTGTTCTGCTTTCCCCCCGTGTTCTGTTGGCAGGAACGTGTGAGGAGATCTGGAGGGCTTTTAAATGGTAATCTCGGCCAATTCTCAAACTCTATGAGCAAATGTAAACGATCTAGTGACCGACAGGGTCTGTCCTTTCATGAGCTGCGGTGAGAAAAAGCCATTAAGGTGATTTCCATGGTCGCTATGGTCACCACAGCGCTACATCTGCCCACTGGGCTCGAGCTCCCTCACAAAAACGTGGAGTCGAACCTTTTCAAGTCTCGTCGGCCTTCAGTGGGAGTGTTTTAGTGCCGGCGCTACAATGATCTCGCTCGCTCCGTAAACACAGCCACTCAAATTGATTCGTTTTGTAAGGATTTCTTTGTGAAAGGAACGTGTATTGGTATCATAAATTCAATTTATACTGACATACACAGATGCACACGCGCACACACACACACACACACACACACACACACACACAAACTACAATGTTTATCTTTGTCCAGGTTTAGTACTCAACGCTACATTAACAAGGTTCTGTCACTCAACGCTGGAGGGTCGCCATGGTGACCTTTTCAACAAGCCACACAGACATATCATTACCCTTAACACTGCAATTACACACATCAGAGTTCAGCTACATTAGCCATGAAATCCAAACCCTGGACTACAGTCATAGCTTACATTACAATACGCAACACAGACGTCTAGATTTACATGGAAGACAAAGGCTGCATTAACTTGGAACAGAATTATCTAACGCCAGACTTAGAACGTACAGCTTAGTGTTGAGAGCCTACGCTGCAATCTTTTAAATACCAGAGATTCAGAGAAAAAATAAAAGGTCTTCGCCGCAACCCTAGGATGAGTGTTTGTACGATTTGGCACGGTGACCTCCCCTACTCTGGATAAGAAGCTACAGTCTGTGTAGCCTAGCTTCAAACGGAAATTAAATATGTTTACTTTAATTCTCCCCATTTTGTAATGAAAAAAATAAGTCATTACTATCTTTCTTTTCCCCTCCAGATGAAGTTGGTATTTCATGGATGATTCTAATGATGGGTTTAGGAATCGTTCGACGGTGAGGACCCGTTTGACCTACTTTTTCTAAATGACAGCGTAACCAACTCATTTTGCTTAAACGCTAACATCTGTTGAGGCTGAGAGAGTCTACAAAATGGCCGCCGCCAAGGAACCTGCAGACAAGGCTGGCCCCCTTGAGATGATCTGTCGAGTACAGCGCTCCGTAATCCTGTTTTTATTACAGGGGGGGCACACGCAGAGAGAGACAGACCAACTGCCTCTTTAAAATGACCCGCACATGTATACGTGCACGCACACATTCCTTACACGCACTGGCACACACGCACCTACGCACACACAAAGAGGCACGGCCATGCAAGAGCACACCCATTCACACACGTTAATTAATGTTTGCAATTAAAATTATGTTCGCCTCCGGTGGCGGACTCACTTTGGATGCGCTCGGAGGTCGAAGGTGAACAGATTTTTTCTGTGTTTCACCAAGACCTTCCTATTCAATGGAACCGAGGGCCAATCTAGCCATTGTGATAGCTCATTATTCCAGACTGTCCAAAATAAGCAATGCTTTTAATAATAGTGGTCAGTTCAGTGGTCCAGAGAGGAGTTGGTCAGGGGCTTTCTTGCCTAATTAACTACTTTGCCCAGAAGAATAACTGCCCTTTCAAATACCATTACCCTTGATTCTGGTCAAATGTATGAGAAAGGCAAACTAACTTTTAACTGTTCTCTCCAGTTTAGAGACTTGACCTCTGGTCTGTCTCTCCATGATACCTGCTTAGCCATGGACCGCCACCCCTCACCCAACATGTTTCACAGGCATTCCAAACT
>CAEFZP010001209.1:0-35000 GCA_903064625.1 Mallotus villosus | reverse complement strand
TGTGGGGGTGTGTAAGTGCATCCAAGCCTCAGTACCAGGAGGGTGGGGGGTGTGTCGGTTCCACCTGGGCTTTGAACCTGTGACCTGTGAGGCCAGGGGGGCCGGGGGGGAGCAGGAGCAGGGGGGGGGAGCAGGGGGTGGGAGCAGGGTAGGGGGGGTTGGGCCCTGAGGACCTCCTGCCACCCCCTCAGATCCGGCAGGCCAGGACCTCCTCCTCTTGGTTCTTGTTCCTCTGATTTCCTGTGAAGGCACACGCCGTGTGTGGTAGGGACACACACACATGTACATGCACCGATACTAACACACTAGTGGGCAGGAAAGACACAAGTGCACACACACACACGCACACACACATGCACACACACGCACATGCACACACACGCACACACACACACGCACATGCATGCAAACACACCAGACATGCACGAGAGGCTGATTCGTGGACACACAACGACACACACACACACACACAAGAACACACACACATGCTCATGCACATGCATACCAATCATGCGATCACAGAGAGGTCCACTTCTGCTTTCACAGAGAATTCATCAACCTTAGAAGGTCACCGTCAGCCTCAGGTGTTCACACACACTGCTGACAATGTGAGAGTGTCTTGGTGTCAATGTGTGTGTGTGAGAGTGTGTGTGCGTGCTAGTGCGAATGTGTGTGTGGGGGGAGGGAGGGAGGGAGGGAGGGAGGGCGGGAGGGAGGGAGGGAGGGAGGGAGGGAGGGAGGGAGGGAGGGAGGGAGGGAGGGAGGGAGCGACCAAGAGACTTCTCTGAACTGGATCTGCATATAGAAGAAAGTGTGTGTGTGTGTGTGTGTGGTGTGTGTGGGTGTGTGTGTGTGTGTGTGTGTGTGTGTGTGTGTGTGTGTGTGGTGTGTGTGTGTGTGTGTGTGTGTGTGGTGTGTGTGTGTGAATATAAAGCTCCCAGTACAAATAAAACATGAGAAGAAGGCTGTTTGAAAATCTGCATGGACAGTATAAGAACTTACACAAACATACACATACACACACACACACCCAGACACACACACAAACATCAACAACACCCGCTGTCCCCTCTGTGTCTCCCTGCTGCAGGTCGCCTAGGTGACGACGTGACGGCCCTGGCTCTCATGGACGGGGGTCGCTCTTCCCTCGGCGGGGGGGGCGAGGGGGGGGAGGGGGGGGGCGCAGGAAGCGCAGGGCGGAGCGCTCAGGGATGGACACCCTGTTTGGAGTCTTTTTCCCAGAGGTTGCTATATTTGTAGCTATTGTTTCGGAGTGGGAGCTCCCTTGTCTGAGTGTGTGTGTGTGTGTGTGTGTCTGTGTGGTGTGTGTCTGAGTGTGTGTGTGTGTGTGTGTCTGTGTGTGTGTCACTCCTGTCTCTCTCTTTTCCTCGCTGGACGCTCTCCAGTAATGAAAAAAACAGCTTGGCCAAAGGATGACCGCAGAAGATGACAATAGCCTCTTTACTTTTCAGGTGTTTTTTTTTCTTCCTTCTGCTTGTGTGGACAGAGATTCCCACCACAGGTCACCAAGCAGAGGCATCAACAAACTCTGGGAAAGAAACACTGTGTGTCTGTGTGTGTGTGTGTGTGTGTGTGTGTGTGTGTCTGTGTGTGTGTGTGTCTGTGTCTGTGTGTGTGCGTGTGTGGCATGAACGTTATGCAAGTCTTACTACAATGCTAAGGTGTGTCAGATTCGTCCTTGCGTGCATTTACAACAAACTAGCATTGTACATCCTAGATGTAGCGTATGTGTGTGGGTGTGCATGTGTGTGAGGAGGTGGCTGACGTGTATGTGTGTGTGTGTGTGTGTGTGGGTGTGTGGGTGTGTGTGTGTGGTGTGTGTGTGGAGGTGTGTGTGTGTGGAGGTGTGTGCCTGTATGTGTGTGTGGTGTGTGTGTGTGTGTGTGGAGGTGTGTGCTGTATGTGTGGTGTGTGTGGAGGTGTGTGTGTGTGGAGGTGTGTGCCTGTATGTGTGTGTGTGTATCTCCCTCCAGGCATGCGTGTGTGGAGAGAGAGGAGGTGTTCAGTGTGAGACTTCACTTCTGAGCCTGGGATTTCTGGGGGTATTAAGGGTGTGAACGGTCCCAAAACTTGGGTGGAGGCTAATAAGGGGGGGAGGGGGAGGGTGTCACGGGGTCTCGTCTGCTCTCTCGGGCTCTCTCTCTCTCATCTCTCTCTCTCTCTCTCAATCTCTCTCTCTCTCTCTCCCTTACCGTCTCTCCTTTTCTGACCTCTGTGCCTTGTGTCACCCTTGTCTTCAGGCCTCCCCATCCCCCCTCTCAGGTGAGGGCCTGTGAGCCCGTCAGACGAGGGGGGGGAGGGGGGGGGGAGTGGGGGGGGTTAACTCTCCAGACTACACACACACGGCCCATCTGGGTTTGAACCACGGGTCAAGCACTCAGTTGGATGAGAAACACAGGGAGAGAGGGACGGAGGGACAGGAGGGGGGGGATGGAGGGCGAGGGAGAAGGGGAGGGAGGGAGGGAGGATGGAGGGGAGGGATGGAGGGACAAAGGGAGAGAAGGGGAGGGATGGAGGGAGGAGGAGGGGAGGGAAGGAGAGAGAGGGGGAGGGATGGAGGAAGGGAGAGAGGAGAAAGAGTGGACAGAGGAGGTGACTAAAGGTCCATTGAAGCTGAGAGAGCCAGGAAGAAAGAGAAGGAGAGACTGGAAGAGAATGACAAATCAAAGGGGAAAAGGAGGGGTGTGTGTGGGGGGGGGGAAGGGAGGGTGGTGTGGGGGAGGAGGGAGGGAGGGGTGTGTGTGTGGGGGAGGAGGGAGGGGGACTGGGGGGCAGGGTAACGGTGAGAAAGAGAGAGAAGAGAGAGCACAGGCTCGTAAAGCTGAAAGACAGGAAGAGAGAGACAGCTAGGGAAGGAGACGAGGAGAGAGAGAGAGAGAGAGAGAGAAACGGCAGTGTTTGGTTGGGAGAGAGAGCGATACAGAGAGGAGGGAGAAGAGAGAGAGAGAGAGAGAGAAAGAGAGCTAGATAAACAGATGGACAATGAGAGATCGCAGGGGACAACCTCTGAACTGTGACCTCAGACAGTGATGCAGAGAGACAGCGAAAGATCTGGTATCTCACTCTCTCCTTCTCTTTGTCTTTCTCTACTACCTCTCCCTCTCTCTGTCTCCATCTCTCTCTCTAGCCTCTCTCTCTCTCTCTCTCTCTCTCCCTTCCTCTCCCCTTTTTCCTACACAGGGGGGACAGGCGCCTCGAAGCCTTTTCTTTGCTTTCATCTCTTCAGAAAAGACATGGAGTTCCCTGCAGCTGACGCCAGCCCTCTGAGATGACTTCTACAGTGTAGAGACCGGACAAACGAACGCCATCATAGAAGGCGTGAGAAAGTGTGTGTACACGTGTGTGTGTGTGTGAGAGAGAGAGAGCCCCATGCTTGCTGCTATAATTAACCCCTGAACAGTAGAAAGACAGGAAGTGACATAATGGTGCCATAAACACACGCTTGGTAGGCTGTGAGTAGAGACCCTTCTATTGTCTGTATGAGGCTGTCACCTTGTGGTGTGGTGTGGATGTGTGTGTGTGTGTGTGTGTGTGTGTGTGTGTGTGTGTGTGTGGATGGCTGTGGTGTGGATGTGTGTGTGTGTGGGTGTGTGGATGTGTGTGTGTGGTGGATGTGTGTGTGTGTGTGGGATGTGTGTGTGTGTGTGTCTGTGTGTGTTGTGTGGATGTGTGTGTGTGTGTGTGTGTGTGTGGGTGTGTGTGTGTGTGGATGTGTGTGTGTGTGGATGTGTGTGTGTGGATGTGTTAGGAGAGGGACAGGGTCGATCACTTATCATGTGCCAGTGTTTGGGCTCACTGTTGGATAGCTGCTGGAATGTATTTCCTCCTGCAACATTTGTTTGCGTGTGGTGTGAGAGAAAGAGAAAGTAAGCGAGAGATAGAGGGAGAGATAAAGAGAGAAGAGAAAAAGAGAGAGAGAGAGAGAGACGAGAGAGAGAGAGAGAGGAGAGAGAGAGAGGAGAGAGGAGAGAGATGAGAGAGAGAGAGAGAGAGAGAGAAAGAAAGAAAGAGATGGTTCACGGGCGCTGTGTGACTTCATTTCCTGCTCCTCCAGTAGGCCCGTGAGCGTCTGTCCACGACATCACTTCCCCTTCTCTTTAATCTGCGTCCTCCGTGTCGGTGTTGAGCTTGTCGTGTGCTCGGCCCTCTGAACGTGCCACGGTGGACGTGGTGCTGGATATCAAACATCACCACCCACCAAGAAGACAGCCAAGAAGGACAGCCATGTGTGCTCTTCAGATCTCAGGGGGGCTCCGGGCCTTAAACCAACACAGGCTCTGTTATCTCTGGACCCTCCCGTGTTGTGACAGTGGACTAGTCCCTCCCACTGGGTCCACAGGGATGGGTTCTACCACTGCTGGGGGTGGGGGGGTGGGGCGGGGTCTCACAGTTGTAATCATTGGTTGTTTGAGGGTTGGGTGGGTTCTTTGCGTGGGCGTGCTTGTTTTGATTGAGATAATTGTTTTCTTGGGGTTATTTCAGGGTCAGTGAAAAAGCATGAATACCTGATAGTGTGTTGTTTGTGTTTTGCTTTGTCTCTCTCTGAGATTGAACCATCTCGCTCTTCCTCTCGAACCCGACCAGCGCTGTTCCATGAGTAAGCCCAGACGCCCTCCTGAACGCATGATGCTTGTTTCTGGGATGCAGTTTGACCTCTGCTTCTCCAGGGCCCTGGTAATAGGGATGTGTGTGTGTGTGTGTATGTGTGTGTGTGTGTGTGTGTGTGTGTGTGTGTGTGTGTGTGGGGGTGGGAGGGGGACTGAAAGAGAGAGAGACAGAGCAAAAGAAAGAGAGAGAGAAAAGTGAAAAAAGTTGTGAAGTTGTGAGTGTGCGTGTGTGTGTGGTTGTGTGTGTGTGGTTGTGTGTGTTGTGTGTGTGTGTGGTTGTGTGTGTGTGTGAGTGTGTTGTGTGTGGTTGTGTGGGTGTTGTGTGTGTGTGTGTGTGTGTGTGTGTGTTGTGTGTGTGTGGTTGTGTGTTGTGTGTCAGTGTGTGTGTGTCATGTTGTGTGTGTGGTTGTGTGTTTGTGTTGTGTGTTGTTGTGTTGTGTGTGTGTGTGTGTGTGTTGTTGTCTGTGTTGTGTTGTGTGTGTGTGTGTCAGTGTGAGAGGTCACATGATGGATGCTCCCTCTCCCCTGATCAGTCTTCCTTTCCCGACAGCAGATTGATCTCTCTCTCCATCGATCGCCCCCCATTAACCCCCCCTGCACCCCCGAGCAGCACCCCCCCTTCCCCACTTCCTGCAGCCCCAAGCAGCACCCAGCCTCACCCCCAAACCAAGCCCCTCACGTCCTTCATATCTCTGTCTCCCTCCCCCACACCTTAATCCTTCTGGCCGAAGTTGCTTGCTGAAAACCCTCCAAAACAGCGTCTGACGGTATCGATCCTGTGGACCGAAACTGGTCGCGTCGTACGCTCCACAGCTTCACTCAAATATGATGACAAACGATCAAACTGATCAGACCAATCGAATTCCCCCCCGGCCTGCTTCAGCATGGGCCTGTTACGTAGCAAAGGAGGTTGTTTCTGGGTCTCCTGGTTTCCATGCCAACAGGGGAGAAACGGTTCCCTCCTCTCTATACTGCGGGAAACTAATCAGTAGTGTTGTGAAAGTTGATCTGGTTCGTGACGGGACTGCGTGTTGTGTGCATGTGTGTTAATGTGTGTGTCGTGTGTTGTGTGTGTGTGTGTGTTGTGTTCGTGTTGAGTACGTGTGTGTGGTGTGTAGTCGTAAACCAACCGATGTGTCAAGCAAGTGTTGTGTAACCTGATACGGAGGTTAGGAAAGTGACTCCACCAATCATGAGGGTCGGTCAGCTTCCTCTCCATCTGTCACCTGCTTCCGTCAATCAAACAGATACAGACACAAATGGCTCTGTGTGTGTGTGTGGGTGTGTGTGTGTGTGTGTGTGGTGTGGGTGTGTGTGTGTGTGTGTGTGTGTGTGTGTGTGTGTGTGGGTGTGTGTGTGTGTGTGTGTGATTGACACTAACAGATGTCTGTTTGCGAGGCTCGTTACCTGTGGAGCAGAGGACGAGGATCAAATACAGCCCCCCCCCCTCCCCTCCACCACCCCTCCACCACCCCTCCACCACCCCTCCACCACCCCTCCACCACCCCCCTCCCCTCAAGATCTGTCCCACGGATTCCAGATGGTACTGCTCACCTGCAAGGCTTTGGTGCACCAGGGTGCAATACAGATTCCTAATGATAGCTACGCTAATGCTACCAATAACAACACCTTCAGATTTCTATGGATAGCTACGCTAAATGCTAGCCCGCGCACTGTCAATGCTACGCTAACAACCAACACAGAAACCAAGCTAGCCGTGACGTACTTCGTGCCCCCTGAGCTATGTGGATTCTCCGTCAGTGTTATGTGAATCCCTGGAGTGTGCTTGTAACTCCCTATTTAGCCCTCGGGGTATGCGGCGCTACGCTAGCAGGCGCTACGCTAGCTGACCAGACAGGCTTATCTCGTGGAGGTTGTGGGAATGTCGGACAGTGGTCGTTCCCCAGGGGGAAGGGGTCACATGACCCTGTTGAAAGGGGAAGTGACAGTGAGTGGGAGGTCAGCGGGAGGTCGCAGTACTGTGTGCTGTGTGTGCGGTGTGTGGTGTGTGTGTGTGTCGTGTCTGTGTGGTGTGTGTGTGTGTGTGGAGGAGAGAGAGAGAGGAGAGAGAGAGGGAGAGAGAGAGGAGAGAGAGAGAGAGAGAGGAGAGAGAGAGCAAACATTGATGTGTAAGAGGTAAATGTGTCGTGTTTGCGAATGTGAGCGTGTGTGAGAGAAGAAGGAGATAGAGAATGATTAGGCAGTGTCTGTGTGTGTGTGTGTGTGTGTGTGTGTGTGTGTGTGTGTGGTGTGTGTGTGTGTGTGTGTGTGTATGTAACGTGTGTGTGCCTGTGTGTGGGAAGGAGACTTTGATAGAGAATGTAAGTGTGAGAAATAGAGAAAGAGAGAGAGAGAATGTGTGAAAGAGAAAGAGTGTGTGTGGGAGACAGAGGGAATGTGTGCGAGAAAAAGAGAGAAAGACAAAGAGAGAGAGTGAGAGAGAGCGGGAGAGAGTGAGAGTGATAGGTAGAGTGTGTGTGTGTGTGTGTGTGTGTGTGTGTGTGTGTGTGTGTGTGTGTGTGTGTGTGTGTGTGTGTGTGTGTGGTAAAGACACTCAGCAGCTGTCCTCCACTCTGCCTGCCTCAGCCACCCAGCGAGAGAGAGAGGCTATCTCAGGTCAGAGAGGAAAACACAGAGACTCTCACTCTCTCTCCAGATGGTCCTAACTCTCCACCGGGCTCTAGTCCCACCCCTCCACCACGCACTGGTAGCAGCAGTGGCACCTCTTACTGAATAGATTGGATCTCTACCAACATCTTCAAACCTTATTGGTCGAAAGACTCCAAGTAGTGCTATCCCCCATCTGAATGATTCTGAAAGCAATTCTGGATAGAGGCCATCAAGTTTATTTTTTTATTTTTTACGAGAGCGAAGGTCCCTTGATTGTTGTCCCAGAACGAGCAGTTAAAAGTTGATTTTTGTTGTTGTCATTTGACGGCTGTCCACGGCGGTTTGGACCGGTACGCGGGGCGTGAGAAGGGAAGGGGTTGGTGGGGGGTCAGGGGTGACAGGGCTAAGGAGCTACGTGTCATGTGGGTGTGGTCGGAAGGGAATTCATAGGGTGTCAGAGGGGTGTCATAGGTGTCTGAATCAGACCTCCGTTTCAGAAACGCACTGTCACACTAGTTACTCCTCTCAATGGACCTGTCAGTCACTCCGGGCCCTGCAGAAGATCTGCCGTCTAAAAAGGGGTTGTTGGTGTCGGAGTTGATTGTAGAGCAGGGTGTGTTTGATACGGGGCTGCTGCTGCACTGACATGAGGCTTGATTAGAAGAAAAGACTCACAGAAGCTTCACACCCAAAAAGGGGATTTGACGGTTACGCATCCCTTCATGAACAAACACAAACGACGCTCCGCAAAACATGTCATCTGGCTTCTTCAAACTCTGTCAGCGGAGCGCGGGGAGCGTGACACGACACGGCCGGGCTCCGAGGGCTTCGACGCCGTCGGTTCCACACGGAAAACCGTCTCTGACACCGCCCCAACGTCAACATTGTGATCCGGGGGTTTTCTTCAGTCTACCGGTCCTCCACTCTGCCTGCTGCCAATTAACCACCTTTACTGCCCTGCCGTGTTCCCGCTTTATGACTGGAAGTTTGAGGGTTTAAGTTCCAGGTCAAAGGTCGTCTAAGTTTAGTGGCACCCCTGAGAGGCGGGGAATCGTTTTCCTGTTTCATCGAGCGGGTCTGAAACGTCCAGACCTGTGTTACAGAGCGTCTGCCATATTGAAACGGGATTAGGGCGGAGGCTCGTTGGAGCCTATTGTTTAAGAACGTGTTTCCCTTTCATGCCCTGTTTTTAAGGGTGACCTGGGGCTCGTAGAAGCTCGTAGAAGCTCGAGCAGCGATGTGTGGGGGAGGGAGAGAGAGAGAGAGAGAGAGGAGAGAGAGAGAGAGAGAGAGAGGGAGGGTTGGTGGAATGGAGACAGGGATGAAAACGTTCATGCCTGACGGCGAAAGAAAAGGAGTTTCTGAATGAGAATTGGTCAGGAATAGTTTTCATCAAATAAATATACTTTCACTTTACATTAAATTTACTTTAACAACCTTGTAACTACCCTGAACGGTAACATGAACGATACTATTGAAATATGTTTGACATTTCTTTGACTTGAAGCTTTGGCAGTCCCCCTGGTGAAGACTTCCAGTCCCAAAATGAAACACCAGCAGAACCTCCAGTCCTCCTTGTCCTCCCTCACCTCTCTACCTGGGTGTCTCCAGATGGACCTGATCCTCTACCCCTCCACACTTATACCCCTCCACTCCACCCCCTCATCTCCTCCGTCCCTTTCACTCCTTTCCCCCCTCCTCTCCTCCCACGCCTCCAGCCCTTCAACCTTCCACCCCTCCTCCACCTCTCCACCTCTCCACCCCCCACGCCTGCTATCACTCTGATATCTGTGGAAGACAAATGAGTTTGGCTCCGAGCGGGGCGTTCGCAGGTCAACTGATTGCGGGGTGTCCCTCCACCGGACCGGAGGACATGTGGACCAGGCTTCACCCTCCGGACAAGGCCTCCACACATCCCAGGCTTCACCTCCGGACAAGGCCTCCACACATCCCAGGCAGGCCCTCCCATGGATCAGAGTGGGGCTGGGACAGCGCTCTGGGAGGCTACTGTTTCTGTCTGTGTCCGGAGATAGGGTTAGGATCGGAGGAAACACAGAGAGAGAGAGAGGAGCAGAGCCAGAGAGATGAGGTGACACAGGAAACCGAGACTGCGAGAGAGCCGAGAGAGGACTTAGAGCAACGTGAGCTGCCGACGAGAGTACGAGAGACTGAGATGTCAGAGCCCGTGATGAGAGAAGAGCTGAGTATGGTGAGCGAGAGACGCGGACCAACTGAGAGTGCTGACGATGCTAGAGTCCGCGAGACCGAGGCGAGCAGAGATGGCTAGAGATGAGACTGAGAGACGAGTAGGCCTAGAGTTTAGAGAACTGACGCTGACTGTTGACCCGAGAGAATATCGCGAGAGATGTAGTAACTGAGACGCACGACGAGATGCCGTGGCGATGCGCTGAGATGAACGAGAGAAGGGAGATCGACGTGGAGAGATGAGAGAAGACGAGCTGAGACGACGAGAGGGATGAGAGATAATGAAGAGGGAGTATGATGACGAGAGGGAGAGGTTAGAGAACCTTGCATGCTGTGAGAGATGCCATGAGCCTGTCGAGGTGAGGTCCGCGTGTTAGTATGAGAGACCGTTGAGAGGACGTGTGGTGGTTTGAGAGATTTGATGGTGCTTCGAGAGTGTAGTTCCTTGGGGACGACAGTAGAGAGAGTGGCGACTGCGATGGAGGTTTATATGGGGGTGTTCGGTGAGATTGGCTCGTTGAGCATGATTCCGAAGCACGAGCGACAACTCGAAGAGTTCCGACTGGTGACGAGAGAGAGAGAGTAGACGTACCGGGAGGTGAGAGTCTGCACCCGAGGCGCAGAGGATGATAGAGAGAGAGTGAGAGAGTTGTCTCCATTTGGTCTGCCGATGAGAGCGATTGAGAGACCAGTGTAGAGTGGAGAGGAGGATGTGAGTAGAGAGAGAGGGAGGAGAGGAAGAGAGAGGAGAGAGAGAGAGAGAGAGAGAGAGCGACCGAGAGAGAGAGAGCAGAGAGATGAGAGAGAGAGAGAGCGAGAGAGAGAGAGAAGAGGAGAGAGAGAGAGAGAGAGATGGAGAGAGAGAGAGGAGAGGAGATGAGAGTGAGAGGGAGAGAGGAGAGAGAGAGAGAGAGGAGAGGGTCTGTTTAGCACGTGTGACATCTAGACTGCATTTGACACGTGCAGGGAGATCCTACTTTCACCCCGGTGTGGACATATGGGGTCAGGCACAACAGTCGCTCGCATGTGTAGAAGATATTAGATTACCATCGCCGGTGATGGTTAAATTAGATTTGTCACACTCGCCACATGTCTGTATGGGTGTGGTAGGCAAACACACACCACACACACACCACACACACACGCACACACACGTGTACACAAAAGGATTGGAATGTGGCTCAAAGGGAGAGAGGGATGACACCATACTGTGCCTGAGACAGATAGAGTGATGGATATGATGGATCAATCACGCACATCCGTTTAATGTGGGACATCAGTCAAAGAACAGGCCTGGTGAGGTGAAGGGGGGTTGGGCGGGGGTCCCTCCAGGGAGGGGGCTGGCAGGGTGGGGTGGGAAGGGATACCCCGGAGGCTTTTTGTGAAAACGTTTTAACCCCTGGAAGGGGAGGGGGGGGGCAAGGTGGTGGAAGGGGGGGCAAGGGGTGTGGGATCTGGACTGTACTCTTCTCCTCGTAAGAGAACCACCACTTATTGTGGAACACCCAGAGTTTTGATTCATGGTTAAAGTAAGTGTGACTCGTTTTCAAGACTTCAAGGACTCCCTGCAATCATCTCCACAGACGATCAGAGTTCCGAGCCCAGCGTCTCTCCTCTCTTCCTTCTGCTTGTTAAGATTCACAAAGACAGGCTGGAGTAAACTAGTATTAGATACGGGACAGGACCTGCTATGTTAGACACAACAGAATCTCAGCTGAAACCGTGCTGGCAGACTTACAAACGTGGAAGAAAGTGGCCGAAAGTTGAAGAACAGAGAAGCTCGAAGCTTTGGTGGTTTAGCAGAGCAGATGGGGGGAAGAGAAAGAGTGAAAGAAAACAAGGAAGGAGGGAGGAGGGGGGACGTCCCCTCCTGCTGGGACCATGTGTGAGCTTCTCCCCCCTGGTGGCCACCCCCCGGCCCCCATCCTCCTCTTTGAGTGGGCCTGACAAACAAGCTGTGAAATTAGCCTAGCCCTCCTCTCCATGCTCCCCAATGGAGACGCGCTAATGAAAGCTAACGTGATCAGCTCGCACACACAAACGATCGGGTCTCCCCAGTCACACCCCCTCCCCCAACACTGACCCACACACGCACCCCCTGGGTAGTCACCTTGGGAGAACCACAGCTGTTGTCGAGAGACGGATTCGGACTCAGGCACCCCTGAGAGGGGCGCAAGCCCGCACCCCAGCTGGGTCACCACGGTCGCCCCGCTGCCCCGCTGGGTGGGGAACACCTCGCCTGTCACCTCGCCCCCGAGCCTGATCAGTCCTGATTCAGGTTCAGTCCTGATTCAGGTTCAGTCCTGATTCAGATTCAGTCCTGATTCAGGTTCAGTCCTGATTCAGGTTCAGTCCTGATTCATGTTCAGTCCTGATTCAGATCAGTCCTGATTCAGATCATCCGATTCAGATTCAGTTCTGATTCAGATTCAGTCCTGATTCAGGTTCAGTCCTGATTCAGATTCAGTTCTGATTCAGGTTCAGTCCTGATGATTCAGTCCTGATTCAGATTCAGATCAGTCCTGATTCAGATTCAGTCCTGATTCAGATTCAGTGCTGAGGGGGAACGTTGTTGTTGTTCTATCTGGGTCGTTTCGAGGGCTGTACGCCTGAAGGCAACGTGTCAACCTGACGAGAGGTAACCAGCTTGACAACACTCCTTCTGATGAACAGGTTGGCATCTCCCTGGCCTTCACACTGAATGCCAACCTAAACAGCGTTGTGTGGCACGCAGTCACGACATCAACCGTGTTCGTATCCGAGACATGAACGGACGTCGTTCCGGATCGTGCTCGTCAAAAGCTTTTGGTTCCTGCTGCTCGGCGTCTGCATTCAGAAGCAAGCGAGCGTTTCCCGCACAGCTCGAGTCGTGTCATCGGGGATGGAGGGGGGGGTGTTGACTGAAGAGATTGGTCGGCGAGCGAGCGCTAGATTGCGTGCCCTCCTCGCTGAAAGCATTTTGAGTGATGTCAGATTGTTCTCTGGCCTCTTCCCTTTGCTCCACGTCTGGAGTTTTCACACACTTGACAGCGTCATTCACTCTGTCACTGGGACTCTAACCCTACAGGAAGGGGCCATTGTTACCGTGGATAGAACATGTTGTGGTTAAGGTGTGCGTGTGCGTGTGTGTGTGTGTGTGGCAGCAGGAGTTTACCCATGATAGATGTGTCTGTCTTCCTGTTTGTAGTTTCTCAGGAGTTCTCCTTTCCCATGCTATGGCTGCCACACACACACACACACTCACACACACACACACACACACACTCACACACCACACACTCACACACTCACACACTCACACACACACACACTCATACACAAACACAGTCTCATGTGCAAACACTTTCCGAATCGTGATAAAGCAGCACGCTCTCTCTCAAGGAACACAGTGGGAGAAAACGAAAGAAGAAAGGCAGGAGAGATGAAAGAGTCAGAGAGGGGCACATCTCATTCCCCTCGGACAAAAGGATCTGCCAAACACACACACACTCAGGACGGCTGAGTCTTCCAAAGCAACCTTTTTTTCTTCTCCTCTATCCTGTCTTTGAACGCAACCAACGGCATCGAGAATCCGTGTACACACTGACACCGAAAATAATACACACACCTGTCAGGTCTGACCAATCACAAAGCAGTCCTGAAACCAGAGGCTTGCTCCTCCTCCTTGTTGACGGACCGATTCTCATTTCAACAGCTAACTCCTCCTCCTTCGCTTTACCTTTGTACTATTGTTTCCAGTCTGAGACCCTTGGGATGTGGCTGGTTAAGATTAGCGAAGCGTCCTTCTCCGATGAAGATAGAAACAAGAGCTTAACCGAGCTCGGATGTCACGTCCCCCCCGATCCTTCAGACCTGACCCCTGACCCCGGTTATTCGGCCCGTCGAGTCGCCGGTCTCGGGACACACGATCCTCGTCGCTGACCACCGTGAGTCAGGTATATACGGCGGTGACAGACTCCGTCCCCCACAATCCTTTGTGGCGGGGTTCCTGTGAGGCTCCTATGTCTCTTAATCACGTCTTCCCTTTGAAGAGAGAGGACGCAGTCGTCACATGGGAACAGACACAGGGCCCTCGTGTCTCTGGTGGGTGTGTGACCTTGACGGGAGGAGAAAAAGAAATCTTTTGAGCAAGCAGACCTAAGACATATGGTTTTGACGTTGAATGGAGATGTTGCTGCAGACGTCTGTGAGCTTGACTGGATCAATGGTGGGCGTTGGTTGTTTGGAGGAGGTGATGGAGTGATGGTCATTCAGAAGGGACACTCTGGCCACATGGCCACTCTCGTATTATCCTCTGGTGAGGAGGATGAATAACATCGAGTCCTCGTCTTTATACTCTGAGCCTTAAATGGGGTTCCGTGACACTGTCTAATTAAAGCCAGGTTTACATGGAGAGAGGAGAAGGAGGTATCTGAGGAGTGAATATGGGAGAGAGAGCGAGAGACGAGAGAGAGAGAGAGAGAGAGAGAGAGAGAGAGAGAGAGAGAGAGAGAAAGAGAGAGAGACTGAAAGGACAAGGGAGAAAGAGAGAAAAAGCAAGCTAAAGAGAAAGGGACAGCGTGTGAGATCATCATTTCATCCCGGTCACTGGTGTGTGGCCCCTCACTCCCTTGTCCCCAGGATGGGGGTTCAGTCCCCAGTCGGGCCCCAGTCGAGCCCCAGTCAGGCCCCAGTCAGGCCCCAGTCCCCCCCCCAGCCAGCCCCCTGGGACACCTCAGGGAATCACTCACCACGACTGACCAGTCCACTGAGCTCTCAAACTACCACCACCACCCCCTCCTCCTTCACCCTCCAGCCCTTCTCCTATCTCTCCCCCATCAAACCGCCTCCCTCTCTCCCTCACCCACCCCTCACACCCCTCAGCCTGGAGGGAAAGAGAACCACCCTCATTCAGAGGGAGAGAAGGGGCTAAAAAGCTGGCTTTCAGGTCTCTCCCTCAATGGTTCTTTATCCCTCTGCCCCTGAGACATCAACATGACAATGTGACAAAAGCGCCAGGGCTTTTTAGAGAGAGATCCTGTGTTTGTTAAGCGTTTCTCTCCCCCTGAAGAACTCCACAGGGCAGGGTCGGAGACCTGAAAAGTGACCGTGAAAAGAGAAGGCCAACTTTGATCACACACGTGAAAGGGATGGATTTTTTTTTGATTAACTCGAGGAGGTTTATGGCGTCGAGAGGTTATGGAGACGATTACGGAGGTGATTCACTATTGATCTCAGTAATGAGAAGGTTATGCAGTGCGGAATGTTTGCAAAAGTATGACATGGGCTTTTCTGCAACATCTTCTATTGATATTCCGCTAACAAACTCTGACACTGACAGATTGAACCTTACAAGGTAAAGTGCGAATACAAAGGAAAGATGCAAAAAAGGAGAGATATGACATTCTTTGATAGATCTTTACGCTAATGATTAGGTAGCTATCAATCCCTCAGCCAAACAATCGTTCACCTTGGCAGACATGCTAAAATAATTGCTTTTTTCAAAGTGGAAAGCAGTTCTGTCGTGACACCCACATGCCTTGAAGCACACACCGAAAGCTTTCCTTCCAAACATGTCAATCCTATTATTGACAATCCGCGATTGTTTCTTTGCGAGATCATCTTCTAACAGCATCCTCTCAGATGGAGCTTAGGAGCTTGTAGGCAGGATTAGTGAAACGTAAAACCTGAGACCTCCCAAAACATCCTCACAGGTTTATCTTCGGTGTAGTCATCTCCCCAGTCCCACACCTATTCACACAGCCTCCCGCTAAACAAACCACAAGTTTTTCACACTCTTTTCATGTTGACGGCATCGCTTCCGTTGAGTCGCTTTTACATGAAAACAATCAATATTTCCTGTATTTTTTGTGCAACGCTTTCCATTATTCATCAAAAGGGTTTTTAGGCACATCTCTCAGACTGTAATGCGCACCCCCCCTCAAAAAAAGAAAAACCTTTTCCCAGACTTTCTCTAATGCAGATCCCTCTCATCTCTGGAAACCTTACCCTCATGAGTCATTAAAAAAAACATTTACAGGAAATGAAGCTGCTAGCGGTGAGCTGAAGGCTGGGGTAGAGGCTGGGGTAGAGGCTGGGGTAGAGGCTGGGGTAGAGGCTGCTAGCGGTGAGCTGAAGGCTGGGGTAGAGGCTGCTAGCGGTGAGCTGAAGGCTGGGGTAGAGGCTGGGGTAGAGGCTGCTAGCTGTGAGCTGAAGGCTGGGGTAGAGGCTGCTAGCGGTGAGCTGAAGGCTGGGGTAGAGGTTGCTAGCGGTGAGCTGAAGGCTGCGGTAGAGGCTGGGGTAGAGGCTGCTAGCTGTGAGCTGAAGGCTGGGGTAGAGGCTGCTAGTGTTGAGCTGAAGGCTGGGGTAGAGGTGCTAGTGGTGAGCTGAAGGCTGCGGTAGAGGCTGGGGTAGAGGCTGCTAGCTGTGAGCTGAAGGCTGGGGTAGAGGCTGCTAGTGTGAGCTGAAGGCTGGGGTAGAGGCTGCTAGCGGTGAGCTGA
The DNA here is from genome assembly GCA_903064625.1 of Mallotus villosus. NCBI lineage: Eukaryota > Metazoa > Chordata > Actinopteri > Osmeriformes > Salangidae > Mallotus > Mallotus villosus. The sequence goes on along the minus strand of CAEFZP010001209.1, from coordinate 19,078 downwards.
AGGCTGGGGTAGAGGCTGGGGTAGAGGCTGCTAGTGTGAGCTGAAGGCTGGGGTAGAGGCTGCTAGCTGTGAGCTGAAGGCTGGGGTAGAGGCTGCTAGCGGTGAGCTGAAGGCTGGGGTAGAGGCTGGGGTAGAGGCTACTAGCTGTGAGCTGAAGGCTGGGGTAGAGGCTGCTAGTGGTGAGCTGAAGGCCGGGGTAGAGGCTGCTAGTGGTGAGCTGAAGGCTGGGGTAGAGGTGTGAGGCAGCCTTGGTGCTGTTAAGACGTTTTTCCTGTCTCCTGTTTCCTGTATTTCAGGAGACACCAGTGATCACTGCTTCTAACCAAGATAGAAATGGTTTCAAGTTTCTATTGTAAGTTTTTATTGTCAGGTGCACAGACCAACACAAGGTCAGACTGGGCTCTGAAATTCTTGGGACAAGACAATACAAGCAACTTGGCATAACATAATATATAAGTACTAACAACATAGATTACATCTAAACTAAAATAAATACAAATTATAATAATCCTAATCCAAAATAGAATACAATATACTAGACCTCTAATACACATAATGACCTGTACTAACCTTATAGACCTGTACTAACTTAAGACAAGACCTAGACAGTATGCTAACAATTGTGCCTCATCACAAGAATACTTTTTGGAGACAGTTGCATCCTCCCAGGGTAGTCAGTGATTGTGACAGTTTGTTTCAGACATACAAAAGCAAGTCTTTATACCCCAGGAAGCTGTAGAAAATGGCTTTCAAAGCTCAGACTAAAAATGTAGTTTATCGTCCTGTGAGATCCAACAGCTATGATTCAATGAAAACAGGTCAGGGCCTTTCTAAATTAGACACGGAAATGTGATTTTCAAAACAGCAGGTAAACAGTGAACTGTTGCTCAAGCACTTTCATTTTTAGCGCTCACGCGTCGTGACCTTTGTGGCACAGTCACTGTTTCAAAAATAACCAAGCCTGGTATTTTTAGTGGAGCGCTCCTATGCATGATTACAATGGCCTCATTTTGCCAGATTTAGATAGTTATCTCCCCTGTGAGATTGTGTCATTGTCGAGTCAATTTGCCTGATTATTCTGTCATGGGGCTAGACATATCCTAGAAATGACTGCAGATAAAACCTTGTTGCCTGTGATAACAATGAAATATATGATTACAGACATGGATATATATTTAGGCACCGCACGTACGTGGGCTTGCTGTCTCCTATAGCATGTCGTTTTTTGGATGTCATGGTATAGGCCTATACTTGTAATCCTGTTATTACAGGCAGAGGACACATTTAGTCGTTTGTAATATACGTCGATATGACTAACCTAATCCAAAAATGCTATTTAAAAACAGTATGCTAGTGGTAGTATGTCTGACGACAGGGAAGTTTGTAGCCTATAACTTGGTTATATTGATTATATAGGAGCAGCATCGTTCACGAAACATCCCGAGTATAGCCGAAGAAGTCCGAATTGCATTGCATGCTGGGAAAAAGGAATACATCGCCATCTTGCTTTTGCACCGCAAGTTATCAGAGCGGAATAATAACCACGTTTGAATGATTATTTTTCAGGCTTAAGAGTGTTTTAGCTCATCGATTTGAAGGTACTCTGCAGGTTATAAGTTTAAGCAGCGTATAGACGCAGCACGATCCGGTTTAAAACTTCGCATTCGTCTTCAGTAGAGCCCAGCTAGCTGCTGAACGTTAGTATTGAGGAGGTGGCCATGGGTCGCTCTAGGAGTCGCAGTTCGTCCCGCTCCAAACACTCAAAAAGCAACAAGCACAGCAAAAAACGAAGCCGGTCTCGGTCAAGGTCTAGAGACAAGGAGCGAGCCAAGAAGCGGTCCAAGTCCCGTGAATCGAAAAGGAACAGACGTAGGGAATCGCGCTCTCGTTCCCGTTCAACCACAGCCTCGTCCCGCAGGGAGAGAGAGAAGGCTGTTACGCCGCCAGAGAGAATTGATATTTTCGGCAGGACACTGAGCAAGAGAAGCGCCTTGGACGAGAAACAGAAAAAAGAGGAGGAGGAGAAGAGGGCAGAGATGGAAAGGCAGAGGAAGATGTGAGTTTCCTGGTCACAAGTGCATAGCTACAGTAGCTAACCAAGCTAGTTAGCATTGCTAGGACAATGTCCCATTTTCGGCGTTGACCAAAGCAGCTAGCACCAAGCTAGGCACCTAGCCAGCTAGGCATTATGTCTGCTGAGGGCCCCGGGCAGAGGGACGCTCCACACACTACACATTCAAGCCCCTTGCAGTAGGACTGGCGCAGTCTGCCAGCCAGAAAGGTTTACTATGCGTGTTAGAATTATTTTTGACTGTTTTGCTAGCTAGTAGAGCAAGCCTTATGCCTTTCTCGCTTGCTAGTTTAGCCACATCGCTGCACTAGCTTTGTAGCTAACTGAAGCTAACAGCAAGTGTGTGACTAGCTTGGCCAGCTGACGTCAGCAGGTTCAGCACAGGTCTACCTTAACCCGCCTACTGTTCTACTCAGCGAGCTAAGATCTGAGTTAATTACACAAGATTCAATTTATATTGAAAGGTATTTGTCAACATCAACTAAAGTATAGGTTATTATTCCTTTCCTGTCCGTGCTTGGCGAAATATGCTTTTAATACATCATATTAAGATACTAGACAACCGCTGTTAAGGTGGTCAATTATAAGAGACCATTTGTAAAATGACAATGTTGACAGATGGTCAGACCACAAGTAGAATTTCCATTCTCGTCGTGCACGGTCTCACCGCACGCCTCGACCGTCCCGGTGAACTTCACCCACAACAGCCTCGTCCCCTCCATTGTTTTACAAGCAGAAAGTGTGAGGCTGACACAGGGGACCTGTTATTGTGTAGCTCCACGTCCAGGGGCTAAGGACCAGACACCTGATCCCCAGAGCGGTGTGCCACACCTGGGCATGACACACCGCAGCAGCTGCCTGTGTGTCCGCCTGTCGCCTCAGGGCCTCTGAACGCGAGCCACAAATGAAAAGACACAAGTTTGAGAGATAATGGTCTGAGAGGCCTCAGGTTTCCACTGCGGGCCGCCGAAGGATGTCAAATCAGGGCGGACATGTAGCGTTCCAGCCCATCTCCTCCTCCTCTCCCACACACACACACACACAGAGACAGTGTAATCACATCCTGTTTAGGGTAAAGCAGATATTCTGTAGTTTTAAAGCAGTTGGATAGTAAACAGGATGTCCTCTCTGCCCCATCTCTCCCACACACACACACACACACCTGCCTTTCTTTACCTTCCAGTCCTCTGACAGTCTGCACTCTGGACAAGCTCACTTCCTCTGAAGTTGGGTTTGGAGGGTCAAGGGGGGTCATTTAAGGGCGTCGCCAAAAACCCACTCCTGGCAACTGTTCTTGTCCAGGCCCCTGCACTGGAAACACTTATCCTTCCCCCTTCCAAACCACCAAAACTCATTTAGGAAGGTTGCTGGAAGGGATATTACCAAGTCACGTTCTATCCTTTTTTCTCATATTACCGTGTGTCATTCTGTTGTTTTGACTTGTGTCGTATTGCTCCACTCTCCTGCCTCCTCTAACCCTCTGGTCTCCCCCTCCCTCCCTCCCTCCCCCCCCCCTCCCCCCCACAGCCGGCAGGTGGAGATCGAGGAGAAGCTGATCGAGGAGGAGACGGCGCGGCGCGTGGAGGAGCTGGTGGCCAAGCGCGTGGAGGAGGAGCTGGAGAAGCGCAAAGACGAGATTGAGCGCGAGGTCCTGCGCCGCGTGGAGGAGGCCAAGCGCATCATGGAGCGCCAGCTGCTGGAGGAGCTGGAGCGCCAGCGGCAAGCCGAGCTCTCCGCCCAGAAGGCCCGAGAGGTAACGCTCGGTCGTTTGGAACGCAGGGAAACCCCCCCCTCCCTCCCTTCCCCAGCCCTCCCTCCCTCCCTGCCCTCCCCCGCTCCCGCCGGCCTCCCCACCGCTGTCCCCTCGCTCAGGGATGGCATGTGGGGTGGCCCCCCCATTCCCCGTCTAGAAAGACGTTGTGACCAGGACGTGGCACAAGGCTCACCGCAGTTTCGGAGAGGGTCGGAAACCGCAAGGTTTGAGTTTGAGCCCCGTAGGCAGTTTAGTGTGCCGTGTAGGTGATACTTTACTCTAACAAGTCAGACTTAATTGATTTCTTGCCTCTTGAGGGCTACGGTGAGGCTTTTGCCATGGCCCAGTTGAAAGACTTACTGACTTCATGCTATTCATCATTTCTCCGTCTTTCCCCGTACATTCTCTGCTTATCAGAATGATCTCTCATATTTTCTTCTTTCTCACAAATACTTAGTCTCTCTATGAATGAGTTTGTAAATTGACACCCCTACATTATCAGTTTAGGTTACCTCTAGAAGCCCCAGATTACTTCGACCCAGTAGTCCTGAATAAATCCCAATTTAGCCCCAACAGAGTTTTCTTTTGTTTCAGACAAGGCCTAGCCCCTCCCCCCTCCCCCCAGCCCTTCTCTGAGAGTGGAGTCCCCCCCCCTCCCCTACCCCTCCAGGCTTCGTTAAAGAAGGGGATGGACGACCCAGTCATTGTTTATGCTACAGCACTAATATAGTGTGAATGAGAGGAGCAGCCGATGCCCAGCGACCCTGACTCCCTCTGGGCCGCCCCGTGGCTCGGTACTAATCGGGTGAGAAATGTGCCCTCGCCGCGCCTCAGCCCCTACAGCCCCGATAGAGCCCAGACACAGCCCAGACAGAGCCCAGACAGAGCCCAAACACAGCCCAGACACAGCCCAGACACAGCCCAGACACAGCCCCACACAGCCCAGACACAGCCAAGACACCCCTGACACAGCCCCGATAGAGCCCAGATAGAGCCCAGACACAGCCCAGACACAGCCCCGATAGAGCCCAGACAGAGCCCAGACACAGCCCTGACACATAGAGCCCAGATAGAGCCCAGACACAGCCCAGACACAGCCCCGATAGAGCCCAGATAGAGCCCAGACACAGCCCAGACACAGCCCCGATAGAGCCCAGACACAGCCCAGACAGAGCCCAGACACAGCCCAGACAGAGCCCAGACACAGCCCCGATAGAGCCCAGACACAGCCCCGATAGAGCCCAGACACACAGCCCAGACACAGCCCAGACACAGCCCAGACACAGCCAAGACACAGCCCCCATAGAGCCCAGACAGAGCCCAGGACACAGCCCCCATGCAGGAGGACAACCCTGAGGAGACAGTGGACACTAGTTAGGACACTAGCTAGGACAGTAAGGTGATTTCCTTAAGAGTTTTCCCCCTTAATGACGGCTACCTGCCCCAGTTTGAGTGTAGTGTTGATGAGGTCCGCTTGTGTTACCACCCCCCACCTTTCTTCCCTGCTAATAATCCTTGTTTTGAGAAACTCCCATTAGATGGCATCCGCTCTGGGATACATAACAATGATGGACCTTCATTTCCTGTTTCCTGTTTGAAAAGGTCAACAATCTGTGGTCTAACCCTTGTCTCTTAACCCTGATTGTCTTATATACACATATATATAATATTCATTTTTTATTTTTTTTCCATTTTTTTTTCTCAACTAACAGTTTTTTTTTAGGATCAAGTGTAATCATGTCATGACAACCTGCTTCTCCTTAGGGGTGCTGATGCGTTCATTTTTTTGTTGGTTCTTTTGAAGTTTTGGACACAGGTTTGTTTTAACACCCGACTTCTTAACTTCACATTTGACACTTGAACTGGCCCACGATCACCCGGCTCATGTACTGTCCCCCCCCCCTCCCCCCTCCAACCCCCCTCCAGCTCTATGTACTCTGCTGTACTCTACTGTACTCTACTGTACTCTACTGTACTCTACTGTACTCTACTGCCACATGTCCCCATAACTGAACTGAGCTGAGGGGGGCTCTTATAGTGCCCAAGCCGGGGGCACAGAGTCTAAAGCTGTACACAAAGATTCAGTTTTAAAGAGGAAGGCCGCGGTCACCCCCCCACATCCTACCTACCTACCCCAGGAGCTCTTCTGTCTCTGCAGAGGAGACCCCCCCTCTGGACGAGGCAGTAAATATTCAACCGTTGTAATGACGAATGCTTTCACCAGTTGTGTAGGTACACAGGCAAGGAAAATGCGTAGGTATGCGTGCATTGGTGAGCCAAAACTATTCTCTCCTTTTTTGTATCCTTTTTTCTCTTTTGCTTGTTGATGATGATGATGATTTATGATGATAAGACACCACAAAAAAAATAGATTTTTTAGAATGTATTTGTCTGTCTGTTATATATGTTCTTCTCTATCTGAATTTGACTGTGATGAGTGGGGTTCCCTAGTATTTGTAACGGATACGAGGAAGACCCTGGGTGTGAGTGAGCGTTTCCAGTGGGAGGGGTTTTGTCACCTGTAGAGGGAGAACAACATCGGGGATTTCCCCATTTTTTGGTCTATTTTGTGCCCCTGAGTATTTTCGGTTGAGTATGCAAACGTGTGGTCAAAACGCTGTGACCGTGAGCCGTGCCCAAACTCCTCTGCCTTAGCAGAAAGGCCAGTGTGTGTGTGTGTGTGTGTGTTAACTGAGGGGTTAGCCTGTGTGTGTGTGTAAGTGCAGGGGCGCTTGTTGACCGTAGCCTGTGCGTGCGCTAACATGCCATCGTGTCGCCCGTCTAGGAGGAAGAGAAATCCAAACGGGAGGAGCTGGAGAAAATCCTGGAGGAGAATAACCGCAAGATCGCAGACGCTCAGGCCAAGCTGGTAGGTCAAACACACACACACACCCTCTCTATACACCCTGCACACACTCACACTCCCTCTGTATACACCCCCCCCCCACACACACACACACACCCTCTCCCTCTCTATACACCCTGCACACACACACACTCACACTCCCTCTCTATACACCCCACACACATACACACACACACACTCACACTCCCTCTCCACACACACACACTCACACACCCTCTCTATGTACACCCACATCACTGTTACCACACCAAGCAAATATTTATCTTCTGTTATTATTTCTGTTGACCGTCAGCCAACATGGTTCAAACGTAAAAGCAACTGGTCAGAATAGTGGTCAGGATCTGACTAGTGACGCACTCTGGACATCAAGCTCACTCTCTCTCTCTCTCTCTCTGACTCTCTCACTCCTCTCTCTCTCTCTCTCTCGCTATCTCTCTCGCTCTCCTTTCTCTCTCTCTCTCTCTACTCTCTCTCTTCTCTCTCTCTCTCTACTCTCTCCCTCCTCTCTCTCTCTCTCTCTCTCTCCTCCCCATCTACAAACACCAACATCAAACCCTGTCTCCCTCCTGGCAGGACCTCCATTGAAAGAGCGGGCAGCGATGCTTATCATCAGTCCATACCCGTCCAGTGTTTTCCTTCTTCCTCGACTGTTTAGGCTCCCCTCTGCTTCAGGACGGACTTGTAAAGCTGGGTTTACTTCACTGTTTGTTTCAGTTGGATGTGCCAGGATGGCAGTAAACAGGGCCAGAGACCAAAAGAAACAGTCAAAGCTAATAAGGTCTTTGGTCATGAGAACCCAGATGGGGGGGGGAAAACAATCATCTAGTTTCCTGTCAGCCACCTGCCTGGGCACATGAAGCCTGATAAACGTTTTCATAACTCGAGTCAGGATCATTTAGGGTTATGGTGAAGCTCAGTTCAGACAGAGATACTGGGATGATTTTAGCAAACAGATTCTACCACAAACCTGTGTACCGGTCCACACCATCCAGTCAGTCCTCGCCTCGCCTTTCTGGTTAGCAACTTGTTTGTGTTTTTAGTTGTTTTTCTATCCTGATCTGACTTTGTATCTGTGTGTGTGTGTGCACTCGTGCGTGCGTGTGTGTGTGTGGTGGGGGTGTGTGTGTGGTGCGTGTGTGCGTGTGTGGTGTGTGTGTGTGTGGTGCCCAGGCGGAGGAGCAGCTGCGCATCGTGGAGGAGCAGAGAAAGATCCACGAGGAGCGCATGAAGCTGGAGCAGGACCGGCAGAAACAGCAGAAGGAGGAGCAGAAGATGATCCTGGGGAAGGGCAAAGTCCCGACCCAAGCTCTCCTTCTCCCTCAAGGCCACCGAATGAGACTCCTCCTGCCGCCTCGTCCCTCCTGCCCCCCCCCTCCCTCTCTCCTCCTCCAGCTCTCCTCCTCTCCTGAACGCTAGCTTCAACTTGAAAGTATGGAAGGGCCAAGGAAAGAAAACTAAACAAAAAGGGTCGCCCGGATGAAGATGCACCGTGCATTGCTCTCTCTCTCGCGCTCTCTCTCTCTCTGTCTCTCTCTCTAGCTCGCTCTCTCTCTCTCTTTCTCTCTCTCTAGCTCTCGCTCTCTCTCTCTCTCTCTCTCTAGCTCTCTATCTCCCCCTCTCACTCTCTCTCTAGCTCTCTCTCCCTCTCTCTCGCTCTCCCCCCGGCCGAGCCCCTTTCCTCCCCAGCGGACCCTGCCCAGACCAAGCCTCAGAGAGGAGGACAGACTCCTGCTGCCTCACCTGTCATCCTCAACACACCTGACTGGCTCCACCCTCCACCTCCTCCCTCTCAAAGACTATTGTTTGTGCTTTTTTTGGGGGGGGGGTGGGGGTTTATTTTCATTTTTAAGGACGTTTTTGAATTGTCGTGTAGAAGGCTGTCTCACCCCTAGATCTTTGGTCCCGTGAGCGCGTGCCCGCCATCTTTCTTTAGCAGATCGTTTTTAAACAGCAGGATAGGTTATAGACGTTATGTGAATGACACAGTGGCTTATCCATGAGCCTGCGACAGCAGTTTGGGAGTGGGCCAGGCGTTCACTGCACTGTGTGTGTGTGTGTGTGTGTGTGTGTGTGTGAGAGAGAGAGAGAGAGAGGGAGAGAGACGGGATGGGTAACAGTAAAGCACAGTTGTCTCTGTTCCAGCTCACAGGTTTGTGTTTCCAACCTGCCCTGATCCCCCCCCCAACATCAGACGACATCATCGTCGTTAGTCAGATCACCTCCGCATGCCAACATGCACCTGTCACACGCCTGTGCGTGAGACCAGACCCACTCCCAAACCAGCCCGCTGATAGAACCATCTAGAAGGACGTGTGTCCCGTCGATCGTCCGGACTGTTCAGAGGGAGGGGGGGGAGAGAGAGGGGACATTTCCTGTATGATGTAATAATAGACTCGCTGTGATGTTCTGTGAGATAACGTGACATGAATACACACTTTACTACAACGACAAGAATAAGAAAGATCATTATCCACGAGGAGTTAATCCTTCACACACACGATCCCTTCTGTCCCCTTTTATTAGTTCCTCCTCTTGAAAGGTCCCTCGCAAATAACTATTGTTCGTTAAAGGATGTCCGAGTTCAGGTAAGATTGACTAGCTTTGCGTTGAGGTCTGCAGTCTGTGGATGTATTTGTGCGTGTGTGGGAATGTGTGTTTGTGTGTGTGGGAGTGGGAGGGGGGGGAGGGTGTGCGCGCATGTTTTGAACGACTGTCTGACCTCAGGTGGGTTTAAAGGGTTTTCAACTAAGTGAGATTTGTCTTGTGGTTATTTGCCCCAGTTGTTTATGGGGACTGAAACATTCACCAATAAATCCCTTGAATGCTACTAATCTGTTGTTGTCTGTGGTGAAATACTTTTCTTTCTTTTTTTTTGACATATTGAATTGAAAATTAATTATAATGATTTAATAAGTCTCTAAATTAGTTTGAGCCTTTGGTCAGTTTAGTGAGGAATTTTTGAGAATCCGATAATGCAACCAGAACAGACTTTTGCACGTTCGAACAAATGGATATAAATTGAGGTTCTATAATTTAATTACCCGGATAATTCATTCCCTCTCAGGTACCACTTTTCACAACTTACGCAAGACGTATTTGAGCCATTTTACCAGCAAACCTGTCCGGACACACGTAAATGAAAGTTGTGGCAACATCTCGAGTAAGTCATCACCGTCCTATTGCACAATGTAACGAGCAGAAACTATTATCTTCCCTCACGATCGACTGACCCAATTTATCAATGTCAAGAACACAAAACCCTATATAGTACATTCAGAGTTCTTTAGAAGAGTTGGCACCTTCGTAAAGGTGTTTCTCACAGCTGAGTGAATTTGAACTGACAGTGGGACGTGACAGCAATGATTCACGTAGCGTGCTTATATGATCGATGGAACTTTTCATGTCATCTCCGGAATTTTACGTAGGCTAGATTCCGTGGAAGCCTAAACCGTTTTTTGTCAATCAAATAGAGTGACTGTCCTTTGGACAATAACATGATGTGCCTTGTTAAATAGCTAAACATACAAGAATCCAGTAGTTGGGAGTGCATAATGACATTTTCCTTGAAACTAAATTGGTTTGCGTAAATAACAAGACTGGCCTGCGATTGATAGTGTGCCGATTGATAGTGGTATGGCCTTGGGACACACATGGACGCGAACTCGACACAAACGCACAACTGAATAAACAGAGAAACGAGCGATGCAAACTCATCAGGCCTGCTGCTTTGAGTATCTTCAAGTGAGACAAGTCACAATTCAGTGGTGTTGGAGGATGTGACTTTGTTTAAAGAGGTGTCAAGATAAAAAGTAGTAGCCTATATTATTGAAACAAAACTGAAAATCAATAGGCTCTAAACTACGTCAAAACTGATGCTTTTCCGTCAAACCTTCCAAGATACAGTAACTGTCAAAAATGTTCCCATGGGTAGGCTACTGTAGCCTAGGCCTATATATAAATATAAATGAATATGTATTTGACTTCATGGAAAAGACCATGAGGCTACCTAAGAGACACATAAGAGACAATAATGAAGTCGATTTTCAAGTAGGCCTAGACAATATTTATGTTTTATTATTTAAATTAATTGTAAAATGTATATTAGGCTACTTGATCAAATTGTTTCACAATAATAATAATAATAGTACGGGCAATTACAATTATATTAGAGAAGGTTATATAGGCTATCGTTATCATTGTATAGCCCAGTTGCGTTATTATTCCAAATACCGATTTGGGCTATTCATGTGTTTGAGAGTAGCTTATTATGATTGCGAAAAGGCTATTATTATTGTTATTATTATTATTAACTTTACAAATATTGCTGTTGGGTTATGGTTTTCCTTGCTCTATACTTTTGGCTGTGTCGGTTACACTGTGTGATTAAGTTGGTTCCTCAAAAGTTTGATACGCAAATAGTGTTAAATTGTCTTCTCTGCAAACTTTTACAAAACACATTGCCTGGATGTGAACTTTCCAGCCATTCGCAGTCCTATGCCGAAAAGTTTGTGTGTTTTCCAATAGTTTGCTACTTGACTTTTCTGACTGGTATGCAGGAAAAACTCGCAAGTCAATATGCTGATCGTTTACGGCTTATTTTAGCAAGGTAAGAGATATTTTTAAGACTACGGAACTCGTCGCTTCCTTCTCTCTCCCGACTAAGGAAGAGTGGTCTCTTATCCGGCCGTATGACACTTACCCATTGTGCGTCAGTGAAGGATAACAAGTTTTGCATTGTGGTCCCGCACTTTTCACCATTCATTTTTGGTCATCTTGCGATGACCACGCAATTAATAATTACTCTTAGATTTAGGCAGCGTAGGTGGAATGTGTAGTCGAGTGTAATCTGTTTAGTCAAGCAAATGTGACTTGTAGTCGTCTTTAGGTGTGTAGCCTATTTAAGCTATCTTTCATTTCAATGAGCGTAATTTAATATTCAACTCCAATAAACATAACAGGCTGCGGGACTGTTGCCTGAACCTACATGTTTGCTTGTCGGCGTTGGGGATCGGAACCCGCAATCACTGACTCCAAATTATCTCTCTAGTGCGACCACCTCTTTGATTATCAGTCAAACAAACATCCCAATACTCAATTGCACTCTAAAATACGCACTGATTAAATTAAACCATTGAAGAGTGAGAAAACTTCTCACTTCTCTTCTCACACCTGCAGTTTAGTTTGCAGACGTGTGTGGATTGGAATTGCTCATCAAAGAAGTGTCTGGACCCAATTAGTTGGGCAAATTAACGTTGCATCAAAAGTTGAACTACGATAGCCTGTATCGGCGTACATTATAGTCAAATATCTGAACGAAAAATACTAAATACTAATTTCTAAGATCATTAGTTGTTCCCTTGTTTTCATTAACGAGTAGCCTACATGCATACAATAATAACGCCATTGTTAATAGGCTATACATAATACTATCCTATAATTACAATAATAACCATCATATTTTTATTTATTTTTAAATCCAACGTAGGCCTACACGTTTTCTTTTGATTTAGGCCTATGATTTGATCTGATATTTAGGCTATTCACTTTTGGGTTTTATTCTAAATTCTTCCCAAACTTTACTTTGATTCATCATCACCGGTGTAATAATATATCACAAAGAATACCATTTCTATAGCTTAAGTAGGATAAAAACAAATATCTGTTTATAAAACAAACATTTGATACAAAACTTTGATGCTTTTCTCCGCTAGTGTGCGCTGTTGCCTTTTGCTAAAACATTTGGAGCCCCAGCCATCTCTGTGAGTCCACGAGGATCTTCATAAACATCTCAATCATCTGCACACTTTCTTCTCATTGTTTTGAATCTGTTTTCTGTTGATAATATCAGCATGCAAAACAATAAATGCTTGCGTAATATTTAGGTTATTCAAATTGACCAAGGCTATGGTAATCTATAGGTCCAACATACACATGTTATGAAGAGCCGTGTCTTCAGATTTGGTTTAGCCTAATAGGTTATGGATTTCGTTTTCGTGATGTATTAGATTTACGTTTGGCCAAGAAACTAGGTAAAATGGACTACAACGATTTGTAGCATTTGCCTAGTTAGACGGACATAAAAGTTGTCTGTTAATTGTCCCTTATCCTAACAAATTATTATTATTATTAACATCAATAAGAGAGCCGACATGATTGATGGGCTACAATGCCATTAAACTATTTTAGATTTTCCCAATTTCATTTAATTTGTTAATACGGTTATTTGCAGTTGAACCAGTTGTCGGGCTGATTCGTTTGATTGACTGGAGTATTCTTATTGACTCTCGCCGACCTGGCCAATGAGGAGCAAGGTGGGCGGGGCCACAGTAAAACAAGCTCTGCCAAATATTCCGTCTCGCAGTCACTTGCAGTTACTTGCAATCCAGGACTCGGCGCAGCATTCAAGCATCCCTATGTTTTCGCCTAGCATTTCATTCGGATTTGCAGGATTCAACTACAGCAACCCATTTGCTACGGAAAGGGACATATAGTATGAGAACTTTCATTCGAGTTGATTTAGTTCTTTTCATTTTCATATTTGATCATTTTAATTTTTTTCATCCAAAATCATTGTTTTTTCCCCATTTTCCTACTACCATCCACAGTTAATTTTCTGCCAGTTTGCTCATCAAGCTAAAAGGGAATACCTCGAGCCGTTCTCTCTCTCTCTCTCTTTGCCTGCTGCTATACGAGAGGAGCTCGCGCACTTTGGATTGGTACCTGCATTGCTGGTTTACTGAGAACCGAACACACGGGGGATTTATACATTGCGTCCGCGCTTGTGGAAGTGGACACCGGCGGCGACACAGGTCGCCCTTTTGAGAGGAATGTACCCTCGAGTCGACAAGCTGAGGGAAAATATCAACGCTCTATCCGCTGAATGAAAAACTGTTGTGCGCCTCAGGTTTTGTATTCGAGAGGAGCTCGTGTAAAGGGACAAAGTCGGGAGCAGGTCTCTATACTGGAGATGCTCGACATTTAATCGTTTTGTGCTTTGTTTGCCCTATTCCGTTTTTGGATCGGGATATAGAGCTTAATTATTACAGATCCTCCCTTGGACGGCCGTTGTCTCTTCTGGGACATACATCATTTTGAAACGGATTGTGACACTTCGGAGACCAGCAATAATGGGAGACTCGATGTGGAGATATTATTTTGGAGTTTTGTTTATTGCGTGCAAGGTGAACTTGTCCCGGGCGCTCATTCTAGAGTCCATCTACTGGAACACAACAAATACCAAGTAAGTGACATACGCTTGTCTTCATTCAGAATACATAACGCTTAAAATATTTGATATCGTCCAGTAGCCTAGATGCTGTTTTTGACGCTCTCACAGTTAATGTCTGTCACATCAGATCAGTGATCTAGCGATGTAAATGTAGGCTGGAGAATTGTCCTCGTCATCTCGCACGGGGAGATTTTACGCGACGCGCTGTTCGTTTGGCGCCTGCCTTGTCAGTTGTAGTAGGTAAAGTGCTCACTAACCTCTGCATTTAATCAATATCCTATCATGATTTCTTGTCGCTGTGGTAATAACGACGCGCCTGGGTTTTAGGTCTGTGGTAACCCGGAGAAGAGTTATTTTCTGTAGCCTATGTGTAGGTTGTTTTCATAGAGGTTGTGTCGAACTGACTTAAGAAATTCATTTTACGCTCCGATTTTGCGGACTGCAGTAATGCACGTTTGGTTCACATAATTTCGAAATTTACATTATTGGCGAATTCATTTGTATAAGAACAATGAGTGTCTTTGCATATTGACAGTTCAGTGTCCGCACACTCGTAATTTGAATATAAATTGATTTAAATTGGCAGAGGGGCCTTTCACAACATTCATGACCCTTTCCTATAGGTATTTGCTTTGCAAAATACGTTAAAGAAGGCCTAATCGTTCTCAATTTTTTTAGAAACAAGCTCGGCTGTTGAGATTTTGCGAGTTGTAGGCTATTTAGTTACATTCCAATTCGGTTTTTACTTCAAATTGTATCTCTTTTTTAGATATATCCTCATGTACATGTCCAAATCTATTAGATACTATCATTTTCCACACAAATCTACCGATAAAATGTTTAAATGTGGTCTGAATTATGAGCCTGGGCCTATAGACAATATGAAAACTTATTGGGTTGGTATGCACCCTCTTTCAACTTGTGGTCTCATTTGCAACCGTCTCTAACTCAAGTCAGACCCATGAAAATTGACTGTAGCCACATATAAAATAGCCCCCGGAGTTGAATTATGCGTTAAACACCATAACTTCAGACATGGAGTTTTAAGGGGTCAGACCCTTATAGGAGGTCGCGTCTTTGTGCCTGTTCGTCACAGCAGAACCCCAAACTCGCTTTATAATTCTATTGTGGCTTAAATTCTACAACCTGTCCTTAAGCAAGCGGATGCAAGTAGCCTATTTAAAAATCTTTCCATCTATATGAAAGTAAGAAACAAATTGTAGCCTTCTGTTGGGAACATGAATATAACAGGTGTCCATTGTTGCATTTTGTAATGATCATCACCATGAATTCATAATGTGCGCTCACTCCTACTTTTCACCGTCTTTACCCTATATGTGTTTAACCCCGTGCGTAATAGTGATGGTAGGTGCGGTAGGCCTACAAAGTTAGAAGGTTTATCGCCACGATTGTCACGGGGATGTATAGAGTCGAATGTATCCCTAGATTTGGTTCTTCTAAGCACTCGCTGTGCAGCACACACGGGCTAGCTCTCTCCCTCTCTGGCCTGTCTGCTGTGCTGCTCGCTGAACGGTGGTTGCCAGCAACGACCGTCTGTCGACGGATCGACGCGGGGGTAGACCGCCACCCTTGATGATGAGCTAACGTCGGTAATGAATAGGCTACATTACAATCATATAATTACGGGGTTGGTTTTATGGGCTACTACAGGCTTACCAAATGTAGCAAATGCAGCATAGAAAGATTTGAATTCGATTCACGCTCTCTCTGGTGTGTGTGTGGTGTTCTCAACAACGGTCGTCTTCATGCGGGGCGACTCGTTGTGGTGGCCATTAGATCACCATTTGGCAGATTCTCGAGAGGAAACCAGTTGAAAGGCGACTGTGGCACGGATGCGCGACGATTGATGTGAAAACAACAAGTAGCGAGAATGTTTCGGCGCACAAAGCATTTGGTCACGGATAAGGCGCGTTTAAAAAAGTGCTTTCAGACTAACTCAAAACTCCGTCGTCGTGCAGGCTATAAGGCCTACATGAAAAACATATTTTTTCGATGTGCACGTTAATAGTTTACTTAGAATAATCACATTTCGATCAAATGTAAAACATGAATTAATTTACATAACAATTATCATTATTTTTTCAGTGTTACGTTTTAAGTGACCTGCAGTTCATTATATTCGAAAATATCCCATTGTAAACGTTCAGCTTTCGGAGAAAGGTCAATCTGTCTCTCAATCAAACAAAAGAGAAACATTCTCGTGTTTCCAGAAACAATTGAGAGTGTTTCAAATCCCTGTGTCATTTAACGTTGCAATGTCAACTCTTTCTTTTGAAAACAGGCCTTAAAAAGCTGCAATACTCGAAGCAAGTATAGGCCTTAGTTCTTGACAAAGACAGCGGGCATTCCACGGAATTAGCGTGTGTGCACATTCCCTGCGTTCTGTCTGGATGACGAGTTCAAAGGTGATGGTCAGCGAACGGTATTATTTGGTCAATGTGTGCGGACGAGCACCTTTAGGCTCTCAGTTTTTTACCTCTTCTTAATTGGACCGACACTGTGGCAAAGTTTGACAATAGTGACTTTCTTTCATGTTGTAGGCCTACGCTAGTTCAAATTGGATCGTTTGTTCAAACAAGCCATCAAGCTTGTAACATACAATGCTTTTGTTCATTTCCAATCTCCCGTTTTATAACTTACCAATGGATAATAACGTTGTCAACACGGACAGCTCCTATTTAATTAATGTCCGGCTCCCCCATTTGGGGCCTAATGTTGTTCACAAGGTCTTTTGATAAATCTTGCTCTCTCAAAGACAAACCGTAAACACGTTTCATTCTCAAGTTGAGCAATACGTCGAGCCGTTCTCCACCATACAGCCTCCCTCGCCCCTGCAGCTTTGGGTCGTTTTCTCTCTACGTTTTGGACCATTGAGAGAGGATGAATGTTGGAATAGGAATGCTTCAGGCCAGCCTAATGCCTTTGTGTGGAGAGCGAGAGAGTGAATAAAGCAGGAGCTATGCCGTGTGTGTGTGTGTGTGTGTCCTGATGTATGTAGGAGAGGAGAGAGAAAAAAACACAACGTTGCCCACCGTCGGACCCTCAGAGTGTGTCGATTTAAACCGTTTTGTCGTCATAACTCAACTACTTTACCACAGATGCGTGACCCCCCCCCTCCCTCCCTTGCCCTCCCCCAGAGACAGACCCCCTCCCCTCCTCCTCTTCCCCTACTAGTAATCCATTTTGTAGTTGGGGCGCGAGAAACAAAAGCAGAGGCCTGCTGTACAAGACCCCGTGTAAAAGGAAAGCTCCCTCTTCTCCACCGCAGTTCATTAAGAGATTACACAGAAGGCTCCAAAGGCCCCCTTTGTGGATCAGGCACTGGCAGGGGGGGGGGCGGGGGTGGTGTGTGTGGTGGGGGGGGGCACATCCATGGGTCCCTTTTGTGAATGGGGGTGGGGGTGGGGGGGGGCCGGGGGGGTCATAGAGATGCAGATTCACGGTGAATGAGTGAAGAAGGCGCTACTGAATGTCGTAATGCTTTTAAACACCCCCCCCCTCCTCCCCCCCCTCCTCCCTTCATCCATCTACAGTATATGTCTGTCTGAA
The DNA here is from genome assembly GCA_903064625.1 of Mallotus villosus. Classification (NCBI taxonomy): domain Eukaryota; kingdom Metazoa; phylum Chordata; class Actinopteri; order Osmeriformes; family Salangidae; genus Mallotus; species Mallotus villosus. The sequence continues at coordinate 1,590 of CAEFZP010001209.1, read as the reverse complement.
CATCCATCCCTCCTTCCTCTTTCCTTTCACCCTCCTTCCACCCCTCTCTACTGGCAAGGCAGACAACTGTTCTGTGGCTACAACAAGAGGTGGGCGGAGTTTAAGGGATGCACAGTAATGACACGGGACTGTGACACGTGACCTGCGAACTTTTGTCTCCGGGCCACGGAAAGACGAAATGTGCGACTGTTGGCTAACTTCATCTGTCTGGGCTGGTTCAGATAGAGTTGATCGCCTCAAAAGAGGAGAGAGGGAGAGAGGTAGAGAGGAGAGAGAGGGAGAGAGAGAGGGATGGAGGGGAATGCCAAGTCCTGGCGGTTTAACACAATATACCGAACCGTCGGGTTCAATAGGCGGGTTCTCCCATGACAACGGCGCAGAGAGGAGGAGAGAAGTTGAGAAGGGGGGGGCAGGGAAGGTCGTCGGCGGGACGAGGCTCGGTAGAGCGGAAAAAGGTCGGCGAGGGCCAACCCGGTTGGTGTGGGATTGATGGTACTACATGTTTGGCGAAGTATTATCTCTTTAAACAGTTAGTGGAGAGGGGAGAGAAAGAGTAAGAACGACGCATCGGATGAGCTAGTGAGAGAGAAGGCGGGTAAGGCAAAGGAGGAGAAAGGGGGAAAAAAAAGTCGTAGAAAAAGGGTGGTGGTGGGGAGCATGGTGGGCTGGTGGTCTGGTGTAACATGGTCTTGCTTTGGCGTACATTTCTGGGGATTGTGGCGGAAGGAGGGAGCGACGTCGTAGATCGAGCGAAGAGAGTTTGAACAAGACCTTGCGTATAGTGGATGGAGGTTTCCGTATTTATATTTTGGGCTTTGAGGAGTCCATGTATTTCATGTTTCTGGCTGGCTTTTCCGCGTTAAAAATACAAGAAATCCGACTTATAACAGTTTTTTGAGTGATTTTGCTTACCGTCGACTGTTTTTTAGTCTTTGGCTTTCTTGCTTAGTATTCTCTCCGAAGTAAAGTCGTTGATTCTTTGTTTCCAGTGGCTTGATTATTTTGTTCTTGCGTTTTCTCTCGGTCTTGAAGCTTTGCCCTTTTGTTTATGTAGTCTACGAATGTTACCTAGTGTCGCAGTCGTTGTTTTGGGTATCTTTCGCCTCCGCATCTGTTATATTCTGCGTTTTCTCATGATCTTTGTTTTTTTTTTTTTTTTATGTTCATGTTTTTGTTGGTATCCTTTTGATTTTTGTCTCTAGAATCCGCTTGCACGATGACGCATTAGATTTTATCTCCTGTTTTTTTATTTTTTAAATATGATAGACGGTGGATTTCGATCCGAGGTAGAGAAAAACCCAGGGACGAAGGCAGAGTAAAAGGAGATCGTGCAGCAAGATTGGGGGGGTGTGGCGGGGAACGAACGTAAGAGAGGGCTGTCGGTGGGTGTCACTTCTGCAGGTATACGTAACTGAAGGACCCTCTGTCTCTTCGGCCCACGGGAACCGGAGCCAGAGACTGAGGGGGGGACGCGATGGAGGCGTCTGTGGGTGGCCAAAACTGAGCCGCTCTTCTTATCACGCTAGGCTCTCTTTGTCCCACGGCTTATAATGAAAATCATCCCACACTAGGTGCCCAGGATTGAAAGTC
>CAEFZP010001208.1:17500-23598 GCA_903064625.1 Mallotus villosus | reverse complement strand
CTCGTCGCCCTCTCCCCTCTCCCTCTCCCTCGTCGCCTCTCTTACTTTGCTCTCTCCTCGTCCCTCTGTTCGTTCGCCTCCTCCCACTACCTCCTCGTCTCCCTCTCGCACTCTCTCTCTCTCGTCATCTCCTCTGCGGCCTCCCCTACTGTCACACTGGGGCATGCCCTCTCCGGTCTCCCCTCGTTGGATACTGCCGCGTCACCCTCTCTAACTCTCTGCTCTCGGTCGCCTGAGAGTACTCTAAATTGCGTCTCTCATCAATCTCCGCCCTCTTCTCATCCCAGGGCAGGGCGAGCGGTGGCGGGGGGGTCTCTTCACACTCTCCTAGAGAGCTGCGTCTGTTTATTGTAAAAGAGGTGTGTGTGTTTATGCTCTGAACAGAGCAAAACAAACCAACCTGGAGTGTGAGCTGCTTGGAAAATAATCCAGCTGAGGATCGGAGGCCTTTTACACAGTGTAGCTCTCGCATCCATCACTTTTTCTGTATATTTCCCTCTATAAAGCTGTGTTCATTATCTATACACAGTTTCCTCCAACTTGTCCGCTAGAGAGTTGTGTTAACAGTAGGTGTGACAGTCCCCACACAGTGGTCACGTCTCCAGTCTCATCAGTGGGATGAAATAAGGCTGGGAGTCAGCCAGCCACTCACCTGCCTCCCCTGCCTCACCTGCCTCACCTGCCTCCCCTGCATATAGCTCCACTGAACCATCACCGTCCTCTTCAGGCAAACACAGACACACACACACACCCTGCTCCCCTACGCCTGTCCGCTCCCTCCCCACCCACCACACACCCTGCCCCCCTACGCCTGTCCACTCCCTCCCCACCCACCACACACCCTGCCCCCCTACGCCTGTCCGCTCCCTCCCCACCCACCACACACCCTGCCCCCCTACGCCTGTCCGCTCCCTCCCCACCCACCACACACCCTGCCCCCCTACGCCTGTCCGCTCCCTCCCCACCCACCTCAGTCGGGGCTGTGAAGGAAACATGAGGCGTGTGGAGATAGCCAGCTCCCCGTCGTCTCTCCTCCTCCCGCCACTCACCTCCGGCTGTGGGAAAAGAGTGGGGATGCGGCCTAAAAAACAGATCATTGTCCGCCTCCTAGATTAAAGCTGGAGAATGCAGCATTGTCCGCTGAATGGCTAAACCTTCCTGCTGTCACTCAAACACTGCGCTGAGCGCTACTTGATGTCTAAGAGGCTTATCTGTGCTGAAAGGGCCCTGGCTGCTCCTGGGAGAGAGGACGTAATGAAGCGTGTTTTCACTGAAGGCAGAAACCTGCTGCTGGCGGGACAGCTGCAGCAACACCGCCTCACCGCCCCCCTCAGACACCCCACCCCTCACCCTCCCATCTCTGTCTGTCGATCCATCTCTCTCTCTCTCTCTCTCTCTCTCTCTCTCTCCCTGCCTCTGTCCCGTTCCCTTAACACCCGTCTCCAAAGGCTTGTCATTTATCTAGTCTTGCAGAAGAGGCGGTGCTCTGGCCGTCTAGGACAGCCCCTGTGTGAGGGGGGTGGGGGGGGGTTCTGGGGGGACAGGGGACAGGAGACATTGTGTGGACGTGCTCAGGGACCTGGCTGTTGTCCGTGTTCAGCCGTGTGTGTGTGCAGGAGCCTGCTGATGTGGCCCTCCCTTTGTGCTCTCCTGGTTCAGAAAGGAAAACTTGAAGTGCTGACTGCATTGAGGTCCAGAGAGCCTGTCTCACTGAGAGGGTTAAGCCATGGGGTGTGTGTGTGTGTGTGTGTGTGTGTGTGCAGGCTGCCCTGTATTATACTACAGACTGTCAGTGTTTTTTGTTTGTTGCCGTGTTCATATACTCATGCGAAACCAGCAAACCAGACATTAAACATGAAGTGTACTTTCAGATTTGTTTCATTCAAGGCCTTTTTTTTTAAAGATTTTTTTATGAGCTATTCTATTCCAAATGTTTGTCACAATATGATCATTGTAGAGCGTCTGTGTTTAAAGATGCTGTGGCTCTGGTGATGACGCCTGGCATGGCTGGCACTACCCAACCAGACCTCTAACTCTGAGGGACTGTGAGCTGGTTACCTTGTGGATAGCTGTTGGTTTTCTCCAATCAAGGGGTGCTATCAGTCTCTGTGCCCCGCTGCCCTCTGTGTCTAACAGGTCAACCTGTCTGGGGTGAGCAATGTCTGCCCCTCAACATCTACCCAGACCTGGGGTGAGCAATGTCTGCCCCTCAACATCTACCCAGACCTGGGGTGAGCAATGTCTGCCCCTCAACATCTACCCAGACCTGGGGTGAGCCATGTCTGCCCCTCAACATCTCCCCAGACCTGGGGTGAGCAATGTCTGCCCCTCAACATCTACCCAGACCTGGGGTGAGCTATGTCTGCCCCTCAACATCTACCCAGACCTTGGGTGAGCAATGTCTGCCCCTCAACATCTACCCAGACCTGGGGTGAGCCATGTCTGCCCCTCAACATCTCCCCAGACCTGGGGTGAGCAATGTCTGCCCCTCAACATCTACCCAGACGTAGACCCACTAGCTCCTCAACCCTCAGATCATCACTGTCTCTCTGCTGTTAGGAACGTAGTGTAGCCCAATACAAAGTCAACATCAGTCATTAGGTGAGATCTACTGCGGGGGCGGTGTACATGCTGCGTCGTTATGACGATGACCTGTGGTCGCACTTCACCAGACTCTGTCTGTAGGTGGTCAGGAGCAGTGGACGTACACGTCTTACTGACTCGTCAGAACGTACACGTCTTACTGACTCATCAGGAAGTACACGTCTTACTGACTCGTCAGAACGTACACGTCTTACTGACTCATCAGAACGTACACGTCTTACTGACTCGTCGGAACGTACACGTCTTACTGACTCGTCGGAACGTACACGTCTTACTGACTCGTCGGAACGTACACGTCTTACTGACTCGTCGGAACGTACACGTCTTACTGACTCGTCAGAACGTACACGTCTTACTGACTCGTCAGAACGTACACGTCTTACTGACTCGTCAGAACGTACACGTCTTACTGACTCGTCAGAACGTACACGTCTTACTGACTCATCAGAACGTACACGTCTTACTGACTCATCAGAACGTACACGTCTTACTGACTCATCAGAACGTACACGTCTTACTGACTCATCAGAACGTACACGTCTTACTGACTCATCGGAACGTACACGTCTTACTGACTCATCGGAACGTACACGTCTTACTGACTCATCAGAACGTACACGTCTTACTGACTCATCGGAACGTACACGTCTTACTGACTCGTTGGAACGTACACGTCTTACTGACTCATCAGAACGTACACGTGTCACTGACTCGTCAGAACGTACACGTCTTACTGACTCATCAGGAAGTACACGTCTTACTGACTCATCAGAACGTACACGTCTTACTGACTCGTCAGAACGTACACGTCTTACTGACTCGTCAGAACGTACACGTCTTACTGACTCGTCAGAACGTACACGTCTTACTGACTCATCAGAACGTACACGTCTTACTGACTCGTCAGACCGTACACGTCTTACTGACTCGTCAGAACGTACACGTGTTACTGACTCGTCAGAACGTACACGTCTTACTGACTCGTCTGGACGTACACGTCTTACTGACTCATCAGAACGTACACGTCTTACTGACTCATCAGAACGTACACGTCTTACTGACTCATCGGAACGTACACGTCTTACTGACTCGTCAGAACGTACACGTCTTACTGACTCATCAGAACGTACACGTCTTACTGACTCGTCAGAACGTACACGTCTTACTGACTCGTCAGGACGTACACGTCTTACTGACTCATCGGAACGTACACGTCTTACTGACTCATCGGAACGTACACGTCTTACTGACTCATCAGAACGTACACGTCTTACTGACTCATCAGAACGTACACGTCTTACTGACTCAACGTACACGTCTTACTGACTTCCAGAAAAGGTTAAATTGAGTGGTTCTCAGCATGAGGAATGTGTTCCTTTCTCTCCTCTGCTGTGTTGCTGTCCGTGAGCCTTCTCCCTCTGCTTGACCTCTGACCTTGACGTCTTGCTGAGCTAGAGCCTCTCTCGCCCCTGCTCTGCAGGGTCGGGGGTCGAGTGGGCTGGAGGGTCTCAAAGCAGGAGGGTGGGGGGGTACTAAGTGGTGTAGCCCAGCTGTGAAGTGCAGCCCTCCAGTCCATTTGGAGCCCCCGCCCCTGCCGCGTCATGCTAGGCTACGAGAGGCCCTCGGGAAGCGGCCTGGCTAGATTGGTGCTTGTGTCGTTCTGGACAAACATGGAGGTCGGAAGGTTGCAGTACCAGACCGAATGGAAACACAAATGTTCTATTGAATGTATGTTTATTAAACATTCTCTAAGCGAGAATGTTTTTGCGACCTGTTGAACAATTACTGTAGGCGATATCTTTTATTAAGGCAAATCTCTTACAATATCCATTTGATGAAATGCTGTGTCCTGTGATTTTTTTGTATTATTATTTTGCAAAAAAAAAGCTATTCCCGACAATTATCAGTAGATATCAATGATTCACACTGCACCATGTGACCACGCATGAAAGAGCAAGGAAATGGAGAGTTGATTTGAAGGTTCTTTTTAGTAAACATTTAAAAGAGTGCAGAAAGGAACAAAAGCATTGAGAAGGGCTGTTTTGTTGCCCCTATTTGAACCTAAATAGGCGGTCTGTCGAGTGAGGCCTCGGCTTCAAAGTATTATCCCACATCCCACACATGCAATTACCATTTCTATCAACTGGGGATAAAGATTATGCTTTTTGGGTGTTCCTCTGTGTTTCTTCCAGTGGATTCACTCGTTGAATGTGACACGTTTTGTGTCTTCCACCTCCTTTTGAATGTAAAAGTTTCTCTTTTCTGAGAGAGGCAGCCGAGGACACTCCTCCACGAAGCTCAATAGACACTAAATCTTTCAAGGTTAGGACTTAACCTTCCCTCGCTCTAATTCATCTTCAAACTTTAGTCTGAAACCAATCAATATCAGATGATTGGTAAACAATGTGCGGTGTCTGATAGGTAGAGGGGCACCGAGTGGCTCTCAATGGGATTGCAAATGCTTTGTACGGCCAGAGTCGCTTTTGCTCTAAAGCAGTGTCACAAAAAGTGAAATTACCATTCGCTTGGAATGATGCCATTCATCTTTGTCAGAGCTTCCAGGCCCACTACACTCAAATTAATTCCTTGTTTTGCATCAGATGAATTTACCCAAATCCAGGAGGATGGCTCAGTCTGCACCTCGCCTGCCTGCTTTAATGGGGCAATTCCATCTGATTTCACCGTGCACCAGGTCCTAGGCCTTTATTTACTGCCTAATTCCCAAAGAAAAGGGAAATAGATATGAAAATAAGTTGGGAAAATAAGATAAATCTAGCTCTGAGATTGTAGATGCCTGTTTAGACCCGGAGAGGGATGTAATTCACAGGCTGAGCTCCTGGGAGTGGTGTACAAGCCGATTGCCGATTTGTTATTTTATTTTGCCGTGCCTCGTGCAGAAAGGTAATGTCTTCCCTGAGGGTCTTGGCCATGCAAAACAAAGGGAATGTTTTAAAGAATATTTGTCTCAAATTGAAGGATTTATTTGCATTCCGCTATGAAATGTAAGAATATAAAAGAAAACCTCAAAGGGGTGCCCGTAGAGCTACGCACAAAGCAAAGTGTGTTGTCAGGGTTACGTACAGGTCTGCTGGTAGCTCTGTCAGGGTTACGTACAGGTCTGCTGGTAGCTCTGTCAGGGTTACGTACAGGTCTACTGGTAGCTCTGTCAGGGTTACGTACAGGTCTGCTGGTAGCTCTGCCAGGGTTACGTACAGGTCTACTGGTAGCTCTGCCAGGGTTACGTACAGTTCTGCTGGTAGCTCTGTCAGGGTTACGTACAGGTCTGCTGGTAGCTCTGTCAGGGTTACGTACAGGTCTGCTGGTAGCTCTGTCAGGGTTACGTACAGGTCTGCTGGTAGCTCTGCTAGAGTCACATACAGTTCTGCTGGTAGCTCTGCCAGACAGGTCTACTGGTAGCTCTGTCAGGGTCATGTACAGTTCTACTAGTAGCTCTGCCCAGGGCCATGTACAGTTCTACTGGTAGCTCTGCCCAG
>CAEFZP010001208.1:0-15000 GCA_903064625.1 Mallotus villosus | reverse complement strand
TGTGCTCTGTCCCACTACAGACAGCCAAGCCTGTCCCGCTCCCTGTCCCACTACAGACAGCTAAGCCTGTGCTCTGTCCCACTACAGACAGCCAAGCCTGTGCTCTGTCCCACTACAGACAGCCAAGCCTGTGCTATGTCCCACTACAGACAGCCAAGCCTGTGCTCTGTCCCACTACAGACAGCTAAGCCTGTCCCGCTCCCTGTCCCACCACAGACAGCCAAGCCTGTGCTCTGTCCCACTACAGACAGCCAAGCCTGTGCTCTGTCCCACTACAGACAGCCAAGCCTGTGCTCTGTCCCACCACAGACAGCCAAGCCTGTGCTCTGTCCCACTACAGACAGCCAAGCCTGTCCCGCTCCCTGTCCCACTACAGACAGCCAAGCCTGTGCTCTGTCCCACTACAGACAGCTAAGCCTGTGCTCTGTCCCACTACAGACAGCCAAGCCTGTGCTCTGTCCCACTACAGACAGCCAAGCCTGTGCTCTGTCCCACTACAGACAGCCAAGCCTGTGCTCTGTCCCACTACAGACAGCCAAGCCTGTGCTCTGTCCCACTACAGACAGCCAAGCCTGTGCTCTGTCCCACTACAGACAGCCAAGCCTGTGCTCTGTCCCACTACAGACAGCTAAGCCTGTGCTCTGTCCCACTACAGACAGCCAAGCCTGTGTTCTACCTTATCTTTCACCCTTTCACCTCTTCTTTGATTGGAGCTCCATTGATGTATCTGACATTTATCACAGTATATTCTTTGCATCAAACCCACTTTTGCAACTGTAATGATTAATTGTATGTAAGTGCTTCATCAACCGTGGATGCCTAGGTATATCATGGATTCAATTGTGTTCTTTGGTTCATGTAACTATTGTGCCACATAAGTGTCACAAAGTAGAGGTATATTTTCTGCTAATAAGTTATTTCCTAACCGTTCAGATTTCAGAACTTGATTGCATGTCATTGTTGATTTATTTCTTAACGATTAACCTTTATTTAAGCAGGGTATCCCATTGACAAAATAGTTGTTTCATACAAGGAACACAGTTCAACAAATGCACTTCAATAAAACAGACAAAACATAGCTATTACACGCAATGAACACACAGACACACACACACACACATACACACACACACATACACATACACATACACACACAGAGACATGCACAGACACACACACACACACACACACACACACACACACACAGACAGAGACATGCACACACACACACACACACACACATACACACACACACACACACACACACAGACAGAGACACGCACACACACACACACACAGAGACATGCACACACACACACACACATTGTCATGCACAAGCCTGCCTTTCTTAGGCATGGTCCAGATTTGTGCTGCAGAGCTTCTAGCTGGGTTAGATGTGGTGTTGGAAGTGATTAGGGCGAAGCGCGCCTGGCTCCTGGTGATGGTAGTAATGGGCAGCAACACATCAAAGACCAGCCTGTCACAATGATCTGGATCAAACCACCCCCATCTGGAAAACATAAGACTTTTCACTCATTTAAACACCATACACACACCATGCACACACACACACACAGCATACACACACACACCATACACACACTATACACACACACACACCATACACACACACCATGCACACACACACACACATACACACACACACACAGCATACACACACCATACACACACACCATACACACACCATACACACACACACACCATACACACACACACACACACACACAGCATACACACACCATACACAAACACACACAGCATACACACACACCATACACACACACACCATGCACACACACACCATGCACACACACACAGCATACACACACACACAGCATACACATATCATACACACACACCATATACACACACACACACACCATACACACACCCACACACTATAAACACACACACACACACCATACACACACAAACACACACCATAAACACACACACCATGCACACACACACACAGCATACACATACCATAAACACACACACACATACCATACACACACAACACACACCATACACATACCATAAACACACACACACATACCATACACACACAAACACACACCATACACATACCATAAACACACACCCACACACTATACACAGACACACACACACATACACACACACACACACACATACCACACATGCAGCTCCTGCCTCTACACAGCACCCTCACCATGTGTGGATGTGCATGCGTGTTTTAACTATCTATTTTAAAATATGGATTCATAGACAGTGTATTTACGATGACAATATCCATTACTTAATGTTGTCTTTGATTAAGTTAACAGACAAAAAGTGAAAGATAATATTGTTCTGCACTCTGGAGAGAGAGACTCACGGCCTACTTCCTCTCTAGCATACTGTAGATAAGTATCTTGTCTGTGAGATAGAGCTCAACGTTTTAGACAATGATGGTGAGTAGTCCACTCTAACCATGTTGACTCCATTCCACTCTTGTACTGCACACTGTACTAAGTGTGTTTTGATTGGCTGAGAGCCTCCTTTCCAAAGCAAACTTCCGCGGTGTCACCGTAGGGCTGCCGGGCCCGTGACCGAGCGGGGCGGGGGGCGTGGGGCGGGGGGTGGGGGGCTGCCTGATCGTGCCAGCTCGGTCCGCTCCACCGTGATCCGTCTGATATACAGTAACCCTTCCATGTGTGTGTGTGCGTATCCATGTGTGTGTGTGCGTATCCATGTGTGTGTGTGCGTATCCATGTGTGTGTGTGCGTATCCGTGTGTGTGTGTGTGCGTATCCACGTGTGTGTGTATCCATGTGTGTGTGTGCGTATCCATGTGTGTGTGTGCGTATCCATGTGTGTGTGTGCGTATCCATGTGTGTGTGTGTGCGTATCCACGTGTGTGTGCGTATCCATGTGTGGGTGTGTGCGTATCCATGTGTGTGTGTGCGTATCCACGTGTGTGTGTGTGCGTATCCACGTGTGTTTGTATCCATGTGTGTGTGTGCGTATCCATGTGTGCGTGTGTGAGTATCCATGTGTGTGTGTGTGCGTATCCATGTGTATCCATGTGTGTGTGTATCCATGTGTGTGTGTGTGTGCGTATCCATGTGTGTGTGTGTGTGTCTGTGTGTAAACATCCCTCTTCTGTTCGAGAGCTTAGCAAATAGCTGTTCTCACCTCTGAGTGTGAGTGCTTGAACACTAACAGTGGGCCGTGCGTGCCGGTGGGCGGCCAGCCTCGGTGTGGCGTGCACACTCAGGGTGTGGCGTGCACACTCAGGCAAGGTCGTGACCTCTGCTTACGCTAACGACCTCATCGTCCACAGGTGGATGCAGTGTACTTATTTACCTGGTCGCTATGGAGATGGGTGTAGATCCTTGAGGGGACTTCTGTTTGGAGACTGCAGTCAGTGAGAAAGCTGCTGGGAGCGGAGTGTAAAGGAGGAGGAGGTAGAGGCGAGGTTTGAGGGCGGCGCCAAGATCAAACTATGAAACTAGTTCCTTTGGACGAACACTAGCATGTCAGATATTCTGTTTCCGCTTCCCCCTGGAAGCTTCTAGAAACCTTAATATCACCAGAACATAATTAGCTGATTATAATTAACTAGTTAGAATGAACAAACATTTTTTTTATGGATGGTGACCCAGCCCCCCAGCTCCAACCCCCCACCCCCCCCCCTCCCCCTCACCCCAGCCCAGAGCGACTGGCCAGTCAGTGGGTTTCCCATGACTGCAACCTACAGTGTCATGATGATGGATGGCTGCGTCGGCGGGGGCCGCCCTGGCCCAGTCCTCTGGGACGTCCCGTGGACTGACAGGCACATTGTGGCGCCCGAGCGCTTAGGCCCCGCCCCCGCTGTGGCCACGCCCACTGGCACTAAACGGAGCTTTCTAGAAGATGCCTACTTTGCCAGCTGCACACATTCAGATTCGTTTCTCCCACACACACACAGACACATACACGTACACATACACATACACACACACACACACACACACACATACACACACACACACACACACACAATAACCCACATACTGTACAACCTTTATTCAGCCACTCCTTCAGCTTTCATAGTCACCTCCTCTCTTAACAATAAGGACTCATTAATCTACGTTAGTTTATGCCTTCATGCAGTTCACACTAAGCATTTATGAATATACATACATGCCAATTTTCCCATGGAGAGACACATCAAAACTAATACATGATCAGTATTCAGGATCAACTTTACGAAACAACAAGACAAATATCAAAAAAGCTTGAATGAAGACTGTTTAGTGACCCTTTCTGTCGGTTTCTGTCACTTACTGCTGTCACTTTCTGTGACACTGTCAACTTTATGAACCTGTATACATATTTGTCAGTAGGTTACTAGTGTTACCTAGGATTAGTAAAGCATTATTGTAATGACTATGTCCCTGGACATTTGTCACTTCTGACCTTAACAGTGAGGATAGAATGCCCAGGACATGCGATGACCACAACACAGTCATGTTCCCATGTGGTCTCCTCACCTCAGAGAGACAGCTGTCCCACTTCGCAGTCTTCCAACTCGTGTACAACAATACACCGGAGTGTATATTTGAATAACACAATGTTATGTCCCTCACACAATGTTCCACGAACGTTTGCCACGTCATAATGATTCTTTGTGTCTCGGTGCATGTTTGTGTTGGGGCAGTTTGGTGTGGCTGAAGGTTGATTTCACAGAAAGCTTGTGTGGTCCATGTCTAGCTTGCACTGCTGTGTAGACTTTACCCAGCATCCTCCCTCACGGTCTCCGTTTCCCAGGAGACGGGGGTCGGAGGTCAGAGGTCATTTTAATAGATTGAGACAATAGAATATGCTTCTGGCCAGAGAGTGAGGGTATGAGTGGCCGTGATCCTGGTGACCCTGTCTGGTGTGTTTGTAAACAGGATGTCATCAGCACTAGAAACAGACAATGAGGTGTCTGTGAATGTGTGTTTGTGGAAAAAGAAACTATTAAAAAAAATAAAAAAAGTTTTGTAATCGGCACACCATATGATCAAGTAAACATCCTCCACATAGTTCAAACTGTACATTCTGCGTGATAAAGTGCTCTTTTAGAGGGGTGTCCAGGTTAACTTGGCCATGTCACAAAGACTTTTACAATATGAAAGGGTTGGGTATGGTTCAAACTTTCCGATGTTAGGGTAAGTGCTCTCAGCTGTCAGCTCCTATTGTAGCGCCAGGGTTAGGGTTAAGGCCTTCCTCCAATTAGTGTCTTCTGGACAGGAAGTGCCTGGGCTCCACTAATCTGTCAGTGCAGCCAGACCATCTTTGCCTCTGCCACTGTTTCCTCAGATAAACCTTAAGAGTTTCTCCGACCGGGCCCCCGCACAGTATCTACATCGCCATAGCGATGCCCGTGATGACAGGTGTTGATTGAGCGTGAGTCGGAGGAAGCGTAGAGAAGGACACTTCCTGGCAGACGTGTTTATCAGCGCAGGGGCAGAGGGGTCAGCGAGGGCGACAGAGTTATCATGCTCTACGTCTGGGCTTCTGGCTGGAGGTCGGCCCTACGTCTAGGCGTCTGGCTGGAGGTGTGCTGACCAAGGTTCTCTCATATAAACACTCGATGACTTTAGTGGAGAAATGCTGAGACTATCAAGTTCACTTGTTCTGTCCATGTGTTCCCGGCTGCCTTGTGTTTGAAAGGTTGATGCACCATTCTGGGACCAACTGCCAAAGACACTTGAAGTTGTTCCTGCGGTTTAGGGAGTTTTCAACATCCTGCGCAGGGCAGAGAAAACTCCAAACGACTTTCAGCAACTAGCGAGGCGAGTACGCCAAAATGTGTAGCTTGGTTACAATTATCCACCCTACTTTGTCAGAAGTTTTACCTCACAATAGTGAGAAAATAAGAGAGTGAAAGGCAGAGACAGGAAGAGAGAAAATGAGAGAGGAGGGAAAGGAGAATGAGGGTGGGGGGGGTGGGGGGTGGGGGGGTGTACTCCACACCAGCAGGGTCCAATTCCTCCACTTGAGTGCTCAGGGCCGGCAGCGGGCTGATTAGACACACACCCCCAGCCGGGCCGTGCGAGCACTCTTCAGCAGCTTCAAACTCCCCGTTCTCCTGCCGCTTCCCACATGCTGCCTGCCTGCTCCTAATGGACAGGTTCTAATCTCTCTGGGTTATTTGAAGATTTCTCCAGCCACTGCTGGCCAACGCAGAAACAAATTCTTCTGCTTTGTTGATTAAACCTCCCGCTCTCCACCGTCGCTTATCGTCCAGCCACGAGCTGCTCTTTTTAATTAAAAGTGAGACACCACAAGTGCGCAATTAACAGCTGGTAATTACAGAGCTCTTAAGAAGTGCACCACTCCGCCTTCATTTCAATTATATAATGGACAAGTGGCTTTTTGATCTCTAAATTAGTGAACCCTTGTAATATTTGTTTTGTGGCAGATTTGGAGGGTTAATGGCGGCCTGTGGTGGCCTCTCTCCCGTGATTGATGTAAGAGCAGAAACGGGATATTAAAACTGGAATAGTCTATCAGGAAATGCAAATTGCAGGATGTAAATGAGCGGGAGCTGGAGCGGGGGGGCTGGGGGGGGGCTGTCTGGCGAGCAGTGGCGTTTCATGTGGGAAAAACAAGTGCCCACTCTGCCGAAACCTGATTAGTACATTTGAATTTAAAAGTTTAATTAAGTGCTTTTAATTCGGATCGTTTTGGAGAGTGACACATAACATGAAACTGTTTGATACTTAATTTGTTTGGCGTTTGATTGCAAGCATGCATGGCGAAATCTGCTACACAAGGGTGGAGGAATTGAGTGCTATCCCAAAGGACGCAGATACGAGGGAGTTCAGTTTAAACCTTTGACTAAGAAGTGATGAAAATGCATTTAATGACAAGTGCACTCTTTGAGCATGTAAAGCGGAACACTTGTTCAGTTTTAATTAGTATTGATTTCCATCTTTGTACATGGCTGTTGTATTGTTAGTTTGGAGTTAGCACATTCCATCAATATGAAACAAACCTAGCTTGATTGATTTGGCTCTCAGAAAGCAGCAGGTGGAATTAAAGGGACAATTAACTGCTGAGTCTTTGGGGACACTTTCCATTCTGTCAACGTACCAAACTATTCTTAATAAATTCAATCAGGATTCTGTTATTGCTGATTATGGCAGCATTTTCTGTCTCTGGAATGATATGTAGAATAGATTTTTTTATTATTAATGTATCTTTTAAGTTGCTAAAAATATAATACTAGGCCTTTATGTCAACTATCGAATGAAAAATGTAACTATTACAACCAGATACAAGGCCTGTGCATATTGGGAACAACCACATACTAACACAAATGGCTTGTTTTTGTACAAAGAAAAAAAGTGTAGCGTGATTGTCATGCCACTAAATGTCTAAACATATGAAACACCTTTATAAAGTTGGAAACTGGAATAATAACATGTTAATGAACTGCTTGGGGACTCCATTCAAGTTCATGTTCCAATAGTCTATAATTAACTCCAGATTGTGATAACAACCTCAAATCAATCCAACACTTTTTAATCCGACTTGGAAAAATATTGGCTGTTTATTGTGAAATAAACACGAAGTATTTGAATCCAAACCAGGTTATTACATAATCGTTTTTTAAACAAAATCTCTCTCGTCCCAGAGGCCTGTACTGTATAGTTTGGTCTACACTTACTTTCCCAAAACGATTGTAAAACGGTTTGCTGTATAAATATGTTTATATTCATTTATCATGTTTATACATATACAATATATATATGTGTAAAAAAAGAAAAACATCACAAAATCTTATGGTTTTGAGACGTACTCCTGCCACATATCAATGGCACACAGTCTCGGTTCTCAAGAGAATCAAGCCAGTCACACACACACACACACACACACAGATTCCTGCAGTTATAGTTAATAACAAACCGATGGAAAAACCAGGGTAAAACCCATAGATTACTTTGACTGTTTAATAAAACAAACAGCTAAATAACATGATGCCGATAGATGCTACGCTCATTGCCTCCCTCTTTGACAGAAGTGTAGCTGTGTAAAGTCCCTGGTGTGTGTGTGTGTGTGCATGGTGTGTGTGTGTGCACGTGTGTGCATGGTGTGTGTGTGGTGTGTGTGTGGTGTGTGTGTGTGGTGTTTTACATCCCAGAAGTGTAGCTGTGTAAAGTCCCATGGTGTGTGTGCATGGTGTGTGTGTGTGTGTGTGTGGTGTGTGTGTGTGTGCATGGTGTGTGTGTGTGTGGTGTGTGTGTGTGTGTGTGTGGTGTTTTACATCCCAGTGTGAAACAGGATTTCACCCGGAGGGAAGGTGTTGATCGTAGCCAGTAAATTCCAGTTGTGTTTGGTAAGATATACTTGGTAAGATATATTTGTTTTGTGAGATATTATAGAACAAGCCTACCGTGAAAAATATATGTAAATCAGAAAACATTGCGTTGTTGTATCGGTAGTTAAGGTTGTGGTGGTCATTTCAATCTGCTTTCTAGCAGATTAGCCAAGACTCTAGAGTAGATTAGCCGAGACTCTAGAGTAGATTAGCCTAGAGTAATAGGGAAATCTGGCATATCGGCGATAAAATAAAACAGTAATCAAAGGACCGGAAAGTTCCGCCTCCCACCGCCCCCTAAGTGTCCAGACGCATGTGTGTGCTTTCTCCTGCTCTAATCTAACTGGCTGTTACTGTCATGTTCCTCTCCATCCCTCACTGTCTCCCAGCATTTTCTCTCCAATCTCGCTGTCACCTGGCACCTGTCAGTCCTCATGTCTATCAGCTCCCTCGCCGCGACAACCCTCGCCGCGGCAACCCTCCTCACGCGACAGACCCTAGCGGCGAGTCGTCATGGCGCGTGGAACGTTCACTGAAAAGATGAAATGGAGGTTTTAGAGTAACGGCTCGCGAGGCTGTGTCACACCGAGACTCACCAATCGGGAAGCAAGGCCACAGTCGTGTGGTCCAATCAGGAAGCAAGGCCACAGTCGTGTGGTCCAATCGGGAAGCAAGGCCACAGTCATGCGGTCCAGCCGGGTCACGTCCAGCTCAGGGGACATCGGCGTCTAGCTCAGGCGACATCGGCATCCACAAAACATGATGACATTATTCCAAATTATTCCCTTCCAGTGTGTCGAGGCTTGTTGTGTTGCTTGAGGGTCTGGGAGGTTCCAGCAGTTTCAAAGGGACCTCCTCTTCCAGACCAGTGCAGACTCAGATCCATGTCCTGGGCCTGACAGGAGCTTCAGGCCCAGGCAGCGTGAGGCAGCCTGAGGCAGCCTGAGGCAGGATGAGGCAGGATGAAGCAGCGTGAGGCAGCATGAGGCAGCGTGAGGCAGCGTGAGGCAGGATGAGGCAGGATGAAGCAGCGTGAGGCAGCATGAAGCAGCATGAGGCAGCGTGAGGCAGCGTGAGGCAGGATGAGGCAGGATGAAGCAGCGTGAGGCAGCATGAAGCAGCATGAGGCAGCGTGAGGCAGGATGAGGCAATGTGAGGCAGCGTGAGGCAGCATGAGGCAGCGTGAGGCAGCGTGAGGCAGCACGAGGCAGCGTGAGGCAGCACGAGGCAGCACGAGGCAGCGTGAGGCAGCGTGAGGCAGCGTGAGGCAGCATGAGGCAGGGTGAGGCAGCATGAGGCAGGGTGAGGCAGCATGAGGCAGGGTGAGGCAGCGTGACACCTTGTTGTATGTAAAGCCCTCTAACTGTTCAGCTGACAGACATCAGAACTTGGGAAATGTTACTGGATATTCTAAAATTGACGTTATGAGTGACGTTGGATCATGTTTTTTAACAACCACAAAAAGCAAGGAACAAACCGTCTTAGTTTATACTGAATCTGCCGTTTAAAGTGTTATTAGTTTTTTAATTTTTAAGTTTATTTACTGAAGTGTGGTCAAATCTAAATAAGGTAAAAGAGGGATGTTGTTATTGAGAGTGATGGTGGAGCAGAGAGAGTTAGGATGAGGGCCTTCTGAATTCATGATCCTATTGTGTGACATAAACAAAGCTCGTTGTGATAACCTTTCACCTCCCAGTATAAAGGAGCACACATGGACACAAAAGCTCTTTCTGTCCAGTTTAAAGTGGCTGAGTTAGAGAAAAGTGTTCATTAAATGAAGCTGACTGACCAAAGACCATGTAGAAAGATGGACTTTTTCTCTGTGGTTTTACTGACTTCTCATTTGCTAACTTTTATTTTCATTCTTATTGTTTAATTGTGTCTTGGGCCTTTTGTCTACATCTCACTGCATCACCAGCTGTTCCTGGTGGACGGGATCTCTTACTGAATTGCTCCTCCCAAGGTTTCTTCCATTTCTCCTTTTTCTTTGCCTTCTCTGAGAAGTTAGGCTGGTTATAGGCGTTGATCTGTGGGCATCTGTGAAGCCCTCTGTCACATGGCTTGTAAAAAGGGCTCTGATTGGTCCTGGCTGATTCTAAATCCACTACCCTTGTAATGACAGAAGGTGGAAAAACATCACTGCAGTGACACAGGAACCCAAGATATCTAGACAAGACATTCGTCTGATTATCTTCCTACGTAATCAATATCTGAAGTCAAGAGTATTGTCAGCGACATGATGAGAAAGTCATACATGTGTGTGTATGTTTTCTGCTTGTGTGTGTGTTCTGTATGTGTGTCTGTATGTGTGCGTTTCTCTGTGTGTGTCTGCAGTGCCCCGGTGTGTGTATGTGTTCTGTGTGTGTGTGTTCTGTGTGTGTGTGTTTCTGTATGTGTGTCTGTATGTGTGTGTGTCTCTCTGTGTGTATGTGTTCTGTGTGTGTGTGTTCTGTGTGTGTGTCTGTATGTGTGTGTGTGTGTCGGTGTGTGTGTTCTGTATGTGTGTGTATTTCTCTGTGTGTGTGTGTTTCTGTATGTGTGTGTGTGTGTCGGTGTGGTGTGTGTGTGTGTGTGTGTCGGTGTGATGTGTGTTCTGTATGTGTGTGTGTGTGTGTCGGTGTGATGTGTGTGTTCTGTAAGTGTGTGTGTGTGTCGGTGTGTGTGTGTGTTTCATGTGTGTGTGTGTGTGTGTCGGTGTGATGTGTGTTTCGTATGTGTGTGTGTGTGCCCCGGTGTGTGTGTTTCAGTATGTGTGTGTGTGTGCAGTGTGTGATGTGTGTTCTGTATGTGTGTGTGTCTGTGTGTGTGTGTTCAGTCTGTGTGTGTGTGTGTTCAGTATGTGTGTGTGTGTGCGTGTGTCGTGTGTGTGTGTATGTGTGTGTGTGTTCTCCCGGTGTGTGTGTGTTCTGTGTGTGTGTGTTCTATGTGTGTGTCTGCCCCGGTGTGATGTGTGTTCTGTATGTGTGTGTGTTTCTCTGTGTGTGTGTGTGTTGTGTGTGTGGTGTGTGTGTGCTCTGTGTGTGTGTGTCGTGTAATGTGTGTTTCTCTGTGTGTGTGTGTCCGGTGTAATGTGTGTTTCTCTGTGTGTGTGTGTCGGTGTAATGTGTGTTTTCTCCCTGTGTGATGTGCCTCAGTTTGTCAGATGCCTCAGACCGCGGCCGTGGGCCATTTGTCATCGGTTGTTTTCATTATGTGTGTCCCCCCTGTCCCCCGGCCTGGCCGTGTGATCACTGCTGACCTCCTGTGACAACTAGAGCCCTTCATTATGTCACCGAGGCTGCCCTGTCAACACCGCACCTCTCTAACCGTCTGTGTGACAACCCTCTGTGGGACCCCAATCTCTCATCTGGGTGTCTCCATGTCTCTGCTCCGTGTGTGTGTCTGTGTGTGTGTGTGCCTGCTCTCTGATTGTGTGTGTGTCCCTGTATAGTCAATGTTTTACGTTTGTTTGTAGAAACAAGATTTAATGATATTCCCCAGTTTGAGTAAAGTGATGGGATTTTGAACACAGATCCTTCACAGATTTTCCTAAATTAATCTTACCTGCTTCCTTGTTAACTCTGTAGAATTTATCTCTAAATCGTGATTTAAAAAATGTGACCCACTAAGTAAGTGCGAAAATGGTCCCAGCCAGGCAACTCAGCCCCTGCAGTCTGTCCAGGGAGACCCCTAGGACCCTGAAAACGCTGTGATTAGTGTTTTGTCTGCAGAGAGGTGACAGAATCCCTCTTCAAATATTTTGTCTTCATTTTATGGGCCTGCATTGCAATTACGGAGCAGCAGTTCATTAGCTCAAGCTTCATGTTTTATGCATGCTCTTCATTCAAGGCTTTATTAATGAGCTTAGCCTGGGCAGAGGACAGAACACCACGCCATGGCCGCCGTGCTCTGCATGTGTGTGAGAGAGAGAGAGAAGAGAGACAGAGAGAGAGACAAGAGAGGGAGAGAGAGAGAGACGAGAGAGACAGAACAGAGAGAGAGAGAGAGACAGAGACGAAGACGAGAGAGAGACAGAGAGACAAGGAGAGAGAGGATATAGATATAACCATAGATATATAGAGACAATAGATAACCGACTCTCTACACTATATTCTTATATAATATTTTTAGATATACCTCTACTATATATACCCTTTATCTCTCCAGTCCATCTCTCGTCTCCCGTCTCTCCTCTCACCGCCTCTCCTAATATCTCCTTTTCTCCCGTACTGCTCCTCTCTCTTGCTCCCTGTAGGTGCACACTCTCTCTCTCCCTTTCTCTCTCCCCGGTACTGCTGCTTCTCTGTAACCTCTCTCTCCGACCTGCGTCTTTCTCTCCGCGGTCGTCTCTCGCCCTGCTCTGCAGTCATCATCTCTCTCCTTTCTCCTCTCTCTCCTTCTCCCCCCTCTCTACTCCTCTCTCTCTCCCTCTTCTCTCCCGCTTCTCTCCCTACTCTCTCCCCTCCTCTTCTCTCTCTCTCCCCCTCTCTCTCGTCCTTCCGGCTACTCTCTCCTCTGCTTCTCCCTCTCCTGGCGCCTCTTCTCTCCCGCCGGTCTCGTCGCCTCCCCTCCTCCCGTCGCTCTGGCGTGGCTGGGGCTGGCGTCGCTCTTCCCCTCTACTGCTGCACTGAAGCCTTGACTGCTCCCAGCTGCTCTCGATTGCCGCCTCTCTACTCCCTGACTCATCTACCCTCTGGGCTACCCCTCGTGAGAGGCAGAGTGAAGACTCCTCTCGGCGCTCTCTCGGTCCGTTAACGAGAGATACAGACAAGTTGTAGACTATGCTCCAGTCTGTCCACGTTAAAACTGCTCTTCCACTTAAACCCTTAGCGAGGGTAAGAGCCACACAAGATGGTATTGACCAGTGTTATCTAATGCAAAGAGCTTTAGAAGTCCAATAATGGTAACTAACTAGCAAACCACCAACCACCCACAACACACAAACAAAACAACCCAAACAAACTCCATAACAAACCCAACACACCCTTCATCTTAACAAACTCCACCAAACTCTGCATCCACCATCTCCACCTGAGACATATTAGGCCAGAGATAGAGACAAGAGATAGAGAGGAGAACAGAGAGAGAAGAGAGAGAGAACAAAGACATAGAAAACAGAGAGAGAGGGAGACAGAGAGAGAAGACAAGACAGAGAGAGAAGAGTGAAGACAGAGAGAGAGACAGACAGAGATAGAGAGAGAAACAAACACCCACACTCCTGATACACATACTCCCTCTCCCTCTATCTCTCACCTCTCTCTCTCTCTCTCTTCTCTCTCTCTCTCTCTCTCTCTCTCTCTCTCTCTCTCTTCTCCCACCCTCGCTCTCTCTCCCCCCCTCTCCCTCTCCCCTCTCTCCCCTCTCTCCCCTCCTCTCTTCCCTATATAGACATAGATAGAACAAAAAAAACCCCAAAAAAAAAAATCCTCCCAGCTCTGAGACAGATGAGGCCAGTTGAAGCCCCTATGTGGTGATGTGTGTGTGATGGATGTGAAGGTGCTGGTGTGAGGTGAGAGGTGTGAGGAGGGGAGGAAGAGGCCTCACCAGGGACTGTTTGCCATCAGTAGGTTATTGATGTCCCAGCTTCACTTTGGGCAAACATGGCTAACAGGCTATCAGGAAGTAGAGAGTGACTCATGGTTCCTGTATCAGAGAGGTGCCGTTTGCACGAGCGATGAGCTACTGGTCAACAATCTGCTGTTGGGCCTCTCCATAAATATTTTATCAAGCATAATGGAAATTGTCAAATCAATCTAATTGTGTAATACATTAGGAAGACATCAAAATTAAACAAAGCACATATGCTATAATTTCTTTTTACGAGCGTGCCCGTGGCTGGGCACCCTGGGGGCTCCTGAGGGCCGTGTGTGTGTGTGTGTGTGTGTGTTGTGTGTGTGTGTGTGTGTGTGTGTGTCGTGTGTGTGATGCTCCAGAGGGCCGGGGTTGGCAGAGCCCACGCTGGATAAACGTCCCCCCAGCCGCTCCTGCACAGACCTGCCTCACACACATTTCATCAAAGGATCAATTCCTCAAATGTGGACAACTGTGAGCTATAATTACATTAGGGGCTGATGGCATTCATCCACAACATGAGTGGGTGTGAGAACTGGGACTTGGACGATGTGTGTGTGTGTGAGTGTGTGTGTGTGTGTGTGTTGCATTATTTACACTTGATTTATTTAGCAGCAGTAGATTAGATTGATATCCATTTTATCAATTACTGTATAATTTTCTCCTGCTGTAAATTAAAAGTGCAGTTTTACAGTTATTGGAGGTAAGGATTCTACCGCTGGATATTGACATTGTTACACTATATATTTTTTTCCCCTTAAAAAAAACATTGTGTATGATTTTCTTGTGCATGAAGCTTCATTATGATGCAGCTCTCTGAGTGTTTCTGATTGGTCGCTCTCTGTCTGTATGTTTCTGATTGGTCGCTCTCTGTCTGTACGTCCTGACAGACGGATGAAGATGGAGGAATGGAGGATAAGAATGGTGTGAGCACCCAGAACAAACAAATCAAAAGCTTAGGGCATGTGACAGGGACGGGGGGGTGAGGGTGTGTGACAGGGAGGGGGGTGAGGGTGGTGACAGGGGGTGAGGGTATGTGACAGGGAGGGGGGTGAGGGTATGTGACAGGAGGGGGGTGAGGGTAGTGACAGGGAGGGGGGTGAGGGTGTGACG
>CAEFZP010001207.1:5000-15478 GCA_903064625.1 Mallotus villosus | reverse complement strand
ACATGTAAGTGTGTGTGTGTATACATGTGTGTGTGTGTGAGTGTGTGTGTGTGTGTGTGTGTGAGTGTGATACATGTGGTGTGTGTATACATGTGAGTGTGTGTGTATCATGTGAGTGTGTGTGTGTGTATGATGTGCGTGTGTGTGTGTGTGTGTGTGTGTGTGTGTGTGTGTGTGTATGATGTGTGTGTGTGTGTGTGTGTATACATGTGAGTGTGTGAGTGTGTGTGTGTGTGTTTATTTGTCGCTGGACTGCCTCCCGTCGTGCCAGGCCTCCCTGGTGCTCCTCAGAGCTTTGGTGCGTTCTGGATCCACGACCACGTAGTCCACCCTCTCACGTGCACGCTCACGGGCACACTCACGGGCACGCTCCTCACTGCCCCCGGGGCTACGCTTCTGGAACACACACAGAAGCCAGGGTGAGGAACACACACAGACCAGCTGGGGACCTGAGGGGCAGGGGGTGTACCTGAGGGGCAGGGTGGGTACCTGAGGGGCAGGGTGGGGACCTGAGGGGCAGGGTGTGTACCTGAGGGGCAGGGTGTGGGGGGTGGGGACCTGAGGGGCAGGGTGTGTACCTGAGGGGCAGGGTGTGTACCTGAGGGGCAGGGTGTGGGGGGTGTGTACCTGAGGGGCAGGGTGGGGACCCTGAGGGGCAGGGTGTGGGGGGTGTGTACCTGAGGGGCAGGGTGGGTACCTGAGGGGCAGGGTGTGGTGGGTGGGTACCTGAGGGGCAGGGTGTGGGGGTGTGTACCTGAGGGGCAGGGTGTGTACCTGAGGGGCAGGGTGTGTACCTGAGGGGCAGGGTGTGGGGGGTGTGTACCTGAGGGGCAGGGTGTGTACCTGAGGGGCATGGGTGTGGGGGTGGGTACCTGAGGGGGCAGGGTGTGTACCTGAGGGGCAGGGTGTGTACCTGAGGGGCAGGGTGTGTACCTGAGGGGCAGGGTGTGTGTACCTGAGGGGCAGGGTGGGTGTGTACCTGAGGGGCAGGGTGGGTGTGTACCTGAGGGGCAGGGTGTGGGGGGTGGGGTACCTGAGGGCAGGGTGGGTACCTGAGGGGCAGGGTGGGTGTGTCCAGGGTACAGGTCCAGGTCCAGATACTCCACCTGCTTGTGTCTTCTGACCTGCTGGGACTGCTGCCTCCATCTGAGGTGTGGTGCACCATCAACCTTAGGGACTACACACACACACACACACACACACACACACACACACACAGAACACACACACACACACAGAACACACACACACACACAGAACACACACACACACACACACACAGAACACACACACACCCACAGAACACACAGTCATTGACACACACACACACACACACACACAGAACACACACACACACACACACACACAGAACACACACACACACACAGAACACACAGCATGGACACACACACACACACACACACACAGAACACACACACACACACACACCACACACAGCATAACACACAACACACAGGCATGACACACACACACACACACAGGCATGGACACACACACACACCACACACACACACACACACAGAACACACACACAGGCCATGACCACACACACACACACACACACACAGAACACACACACAGGCATGGGCACACACACACACACACAGAACACACACACACATGCATGGACACACACACACACACATGCATGGACACACACACACACATGCATGGACACACACACACACACAGAACACACACACACAGAACGCAGGCATGGACACACACACAGACAGACACAGGTGTTTAGACATGGAGAGAAGCACTGGGGAAGATTCCTATAGGAGGAGGAGGGCAGAAGGATGGAGGAGAGGGGCAAGAAGGAGGAGGCAGGAGGAGTGGCGAAGTAGGAGGAGCGAGGAGGAGGAGGAGGCCGGAGGAGGAGGAGGGCAAGAAGGAGGAGGCAGGAGGAGGGCCAGGAGGAGGAAGGAGGGCAGGCAGGAGAGGAGGAGGGAGGGCAGGAGGAGGAGTAGGGCAAGAAGGAGGATTGCGAGGACAGGAGGCAGAGTAGGGAGGAGGCAGGAGTGAGGCAGGAGGAGGCAGAGAGGAGGAGGGCAGGAGGATGGAGGAGGCAAGAAGCAAGTGAGGAGAGGAGGAGTAGTATGCCAGGAGGAGGAGGAGTGCAGAAGGAGGAGTAGGAGGAGGCCAGGATGGCGGAGTGCGGAGGGCCGAGACGGGAGGAGGCGAAGAAGGGATGGCAGGAGGAATGGAGGAGGAGGAGGAGGAGGAGGAGGAGGAGTGAGGCAAGAAGGAGAGGAGAGAGGGCAGAGGTGCGGAGGAGGGCAGAAGGGGAGGAGGGCAGAAGGAGGAGCATTGCAGAAGGAGGAGGAGGGCCGGAGGAGGTGCAGAGGAGGAGGGCCAGAACAGACAGACTAGACAGAGCAGAAGGAGAGGATGCAAGAAGGATTGAGTGGCAGGAGGGGAGGAGGAGGACGAGGCGAGGAGGGCAGCAGCAGAAGGAGGTAGGAGTCCAGAAAGGAGGAGGAGGCAGAAGGGCGAGGTAGGGCAGTAGGCAGGGCCAGTTCAGCCGTGAGGGAGGAGGCAGAAGGAGAGCAGGTCAAGAAGGAGAGGCAGTAGGAGGAGGAGGAAAGAGGTGCAGGAGGAGGCAGGAGGAGGAGTGAGGCAAGAAGGAGGAGGCAGGATGAGGGCAGGAGGAGGAGGAGGCAAGGAAAGGAGGTAGGCAGAGGAGGAGGAGGGCAGAAGGAGGAGGGCAGAGGAGGCCAGGAGAGGGCAGGAGAGGAGTGAGGACAGGAGGAGGAGGGAGGCAAGAAGGAGTGTCAGGAGAGGCAGGAGTCTTGAGGAGGCAGGAGAGAGGAGGGAGGGCAGAGGAGGAGGGCACGGAGTGAGGGCCGGAGAGGATGGAGTGCAGGAGGAGGAGGAGGGCAAGAAGGGGAGTGCAGAGGAGGCAGGAAGGGGAGGAGGAGGGCAAGAGAAGTGTAGGAGGAGGGCAGGAGGAGGCGGACAGGGGAGGAGGAGGAGGCAGAGGAGGAGGAGGCAGGAGGAGAGGAGGGCAGAGGAGGAGGAGGAGAGGGTCAGGAGGATTGGGCAGGAGACGGGCAGAGGAGTGAGGAGGAGGCAGGAGGAGGAGGCAGTAGGAGGAGGCAAGAAGTATTGCAAGCAGGAGTGAAGAAGGAGGGCATGAGGAGAGGAGGAGGAGGAGGCGGAGGGCGGAGGAGGAGGAGGGCACGAGGATGGAGTGAGGCAGGAGGAGGAGGAGGAGGGAGGAGGGCAGAGGAGGAGGCCGGAGAGGAGGGTCAAGAAGGAGGTCAGAGAAGGAGGCGGGCAGATGGAGGAGAGGGCAGAGGAGGAGGCGGGCATGATGGAGGAGGAGGAGGAGAGGAGGGCAGCAGGAGGAGGAGGAGTGCCGTGAGGAGGAGGAGGCAGGAGAGAGGAGGAGGCCAGGAGGAGGTAGCGCCAGGAGAGAGGGCAGAGGATGGAGATGGCAAGCAGGAGAGGAGGAGGGCGGGAGGAGGAGAGCGGGCAGAGAGGAAGGAGGGCAGGAGAGGAGGCCAGAAGGCGGAGAGGAGGCAGTAGGAGGAGAGAGCAGAGAGGAGGAGGAGTTGGCAGGCAGGAGGAGGAGGGCAGGAGGAGGAGGGCGGAAGAGGAGGAGGAGGGCAGGAGAGAGAGGAGTGAGGCGGGAGGAGTGAAGTAGGGCAGGAGGAGGAGGGCAAGGAGGAGGAGGCAGAGAGAGGAGGAGGGCAGGAGGACTCACTGGATCGTGTCTCCACTGAGGTTGAGGTCCTAGAGGTGTCATGGAGACGTATGTTGTCGTCGTCTTTGGGGTCATCAGAGTCTGAACTGGAGGCGGCGGAGACTCTGAGTGGAGGCAGGTTCTTCCTGAGGAAGACAGGAGACTGGAGGACTGACACACACACACCCACCACACACCACACACACACACACACACACACACACACCACAACACACACACACACACACACCACACACACACACACCCACACACACACACACCACCCACACATCACGCACACACACACACACACACACACACACACCACACACCACAGAGACACACCACACACACACACACCACACACGCACACACACACACCACACACACACCGTCACACACACACACGCACACACACACACACCACACACCCAAAGCCCACACACCACACACACACACCACACACACCACACACACACCCACACACACCACACACTAATGCAGGAGATATTAATATATTAAAGCTCCAGTGTTTCTACTGATGGAGCAATTCTGACCTTTGTGTGTGTATCAAGTGTGTGGTATATGCAGGTGTGTGTATGCAGGTGTGTGTGTGTGTATATGAAGGTGTGTGTATGCAGGTGTGTGTGTGGTTCCCTTGCGTGCAGATCAGAACCTCCGATCACAACCAATGAGGCAGAGGAGTTCTGATCTGCACGCGAAGGGAACACACACACACCTGCATACACACACCTTCATATACACACACACACACCTGCATACACACACCTTCATAGACACACACACACCTGCATACACACACCTCATATACACACACACACCTGCATACACACACCTTCATATACACACACACAGACACACACCTGCATACACACACCTTATATACACACACACAGACACACACCTGCATACACAACACCTCATATACACACACACACACACACACACACACAGAGACACACACACCACCACACCCTCACACACACACAGAGACACACACACACACACCCTCACACACAAACAGAGAATACACACAGAGACACACACAACAGAGACACACACACACAGAGACACACACACACACACACAGAGACAACACACACACACACCATCACACACACACAGAGGACATACACACAGAGACACACACACACACCAAGAGAACACACACCACAGAGACACACACAACACCACACAGAGACACACACACACACACAGAGACACACCACACACACACAGACACACACACCCACACACAGAGACACACACACAGAGACACACACACACACTTACTCTCTGGTGAAGGTGCGTGTGATGTGACAGGGGCGCGGACCGGAGGAGGAACCTCCTCCACTCTGCAGGGGAGGGATATCCAGAGGAGCAGGTCTGACTGGGGAGGGAGGGGAGGGGAGGGGAGAGAGGAGGGAGGAGGGGTGCGTGGGGGGCAGGAGGGGAGGAGGGGAAGAGGAGGGGAGGAGGGGAGGGGAGGGGAGGGGAGGGGAGGGGAGAGGAGAGGAGGAGAGGAGAGGAGAGGAGAGGAGGGAGAGGAGAGGAGAGGAGAGGAGAGGAGAGGAGAGGAGAGGAGAGGAGAGAGAGGAGGGGAGGGGAGGGGAGGGGAGGAGGAGAGGAGAAGGGGAGAGGAGGAGGGGGAGAGGAGAGGTTAAGTTAGTGACTGTAGGGGAATGTCCAGGCAGCAATCAAGAAACCAACAGAATACTGTGTGTGTGTGTGTGTCTACATTGAGTTAGTCCAGCAACAATGCTGACTTCAACTGCAGGTAAAATAATTCACAGAAAAGGCACTCTTATGCGCCACTCTCTTTCAGAGAGAGAGGAGAAAAGAGAGAAAGAGAGAGACGAGAAGAGAGAGAGGAGAGAGAGAAAGAGAGAGAGAGGACTGAGAGGAGAGAGAGAGAGACACTGTGCTGCTGTATTGAGGTCAGTTCAGCATGAAGCACTATGTCACCTTATGCATCACTACGTCACCTGTATGAAGCACTATGTCACCTATATGCATCACTACGTCACCTGCATGAAGCACTATGTCACCTATATGCATCACTACGTCACCTGCATGAAGCACTATGTCACCTATATGCATCACTACGTCACCTGCATGAAGCACTATGTCACCTATATGCATCACTACGTCACCTGCATGAAGCACTATGTCACCTATATGCATCACTACGTCACCTGTATGAAGCACTATGTCACCTATATGCATCACTACGTCACCTGTATGAAGCACTATGTCACCTATATGCATCACTACGTCACATGCAAGAAGCACTATGTCACCTATGCATCACTACGTCACCTGTATGAAGCACTATGTCACCTATGCATCACTACGTCACCTGTATGAAGCACTATGTCACCTATATGCATCACTACGTCACCTGTATGAAGCACTATGTCACCTATATGCATCACTACGTCACCTGCAAGAAGCACTATGTCACCTATATGCATCACTACGTCACCTGCAAGAAGCACTATGTCACCTATATGCATCACTACGTCACCTGCATGAAGCACTATGTCACCTATATGCATCACTATGTCACCTGCATGAAGCACTATGTCACCTATATGCATCACTACGTCACCTGCATGAAGCACTATGTCAACTATATGCATCACTATGTCACCTGCATGAAGCACTATGTCACCTATATGCATCACTACGTCACCTGCATGAAGCACAAGTCACCTATATGCATCACTACGTCACCTCTATGAAGCCTTATGATATCCGTATGAAGCCTTATGTCTTCCATATGCCTGGTTTCCGCGGTCACCTACCCATTCGTCTGGTTGCCGTGGTTACCTACCCTTGCGTTGCCGTGAGAACTCTCCTATGGTCTGAGAGTCGGTTCTCTCCAGACCCAGGGGTTTGGGTCGTACCGGGAAAAACACAGGTTACCACACCTGGTCAAACATGAACACAGGTAAGCACACCTGGTCAACATGAACACAGGTAACCACACCTGATCAACACAGCAACATAGAGTAACTATGGCAACACAACCACAACGGCACAGAGTAACCACGGCAACACAACATTGTAACACAGAGTAACCGCAACAACACAACACAATCAGGCCAGAGTTGTAACCATGACAACACAAGGCACCGACACAGCGTAACCACGGTAACACAACACACCAACACAGAGTAACTATGGTTATATAACACGACAGCACAAGTCACCAAGGCAACACTGTTGACAAAAAAAAACCACCTGGTCAACATGAACACAGGTAACCACACCTGATCAACACAGCAACATAGAGTAACTATGGCAACACAACACAACGGCACAGAGTAACCACGGCAACACAACATTGTAACACAGAGTAACCGCAACAACACAACATCAGGCCAGAGTTGTAACCATGACAACAGAGAACACCCGACACAGAGTAACCACGGTAACACAACACAAAGTAACTATGGCAACATAACACAACAGCACAGTCACCAGGGCAACAGTGTTGACTTAAAAAACACTGACCACACCCAGCAACAAGACGCTATGGAAACCAGTTTAGCATTAAGGATGAGAGAACCAGACCAGGCCAGACCAGACACACGGTCAGTTGCTCACCTTGCGTTGTGGTTTGAGGTTACGAAGGATGGGAGGGGGCAGGACCCCCCCTGCACGCAGACTCCCTGTAGTGTGTCTGCGTACGGGGGGGTGAGGGGGGTGAGGGGGGTGAGGGGGGAGGTGCGAAACCCCAGGTGGGCGACCTGACGCCCCAGGGAGGGCAGCTCAGGGGGGGGCGGGACGTCATGGCAACATAGTTTGGGTCCTGGAGGGGGGGGGGCCAGAGGGAGATCGCCTGTGGCGCGCATGGGAACGTAGTTTTCATCTGCCTCTTCCTCTGTGTAGCCGCCCTCCACCGGCACCATGCCCTTGTTCATCTGGAGGAGAGAGAGAGAGGAGACAGTCATATACAGTATATATATACAGAGAAGAGAGAGACAGTCCATATACAGTATATATACAGAGAGAGGAGACAGTCATATACAGTATATATATACAGAGAGAGAGAGACAGTCATATACACTATATATATCTATAGAGAGAGAGAGAGAGACAGTCATATACAGTATATATATACAGAGAGAGAGAGACAGTCATATACACTATATATCTCTATAGAGAGAGAGAGAGACAGTCATATACAGTATATATATACAGAGAGAGAGAGACAGTCATATACAGTATATATATCTATAGAGAGGAGAGAGAGAGAGACAGTCATATACAGTATATATATACAGAGAGAGAGAAGGGAGAGAGAGTCATATACAGTATATAAATACAGAGAGAGAGAGACAGTCATATACAGTATATATATCTATAGAGAGAGAGAGAGAGAGACAGTCATATACAGTATATATATACGAGAGAGAGAGAGAGGGAGAGAGTCATATACAGTATATATATACAGAGAGAGAGAGAGACAGTCATATACAGTATATATACAGAGAGAGAGAGGACAGTCATATACAGTATATATATACAGATAGAGAGGAGGAGTTTAGGAGAGAGAGAGAGGACGAGAGGGAGAGAAGTCATATACAGTATATATATCTATAGAGAGAGAGAGAGGAGACAGTCATATACAGTATATATATACAGAGAGAGAGAGAAGGAGAGAGTCATATACAGTATATAAATACAGAGAGAGAGAGACAGTCATATACAGTATATATATACAGAGAGAGAGAGAGGGAGAGAGTCATATACAGTATATATATACAGAGAGAGAGAGCCAGTCATATACAGTATATAGATACAGCAGAGAGAGAGAGACGTCATACAGTATATATATACAGAGAGAGAGAGACAGTCATATACATATATATATACAGAGAGAGAGAGAGTATGCATATACAGTATATATATACAGAGAGAGAGAGAGTATGCATATACAGTATATATATATACAGTATATATAGAGAGAGAGATAGTGAGAATATATTACTTTCACGTGATAGATAAACAGATAGAGAGTGAGACAGATATATATATATATATGCTATATATAAAGGAGAGATAGTATTATATATATAGAGACAGATAGTGATATATATATATATATACGTATATATATCGAGAGAGAAAGATAGTAATAGTAATATATATATACATATAGAGAGAGTGATTTATACGGTATATATATAGAGAGAGATATGAGGGTCAGACGTACAAAGTAGCTGTGTGAAACTCTCACTGAACTCAAACATGCTGGCTCTCTCAGAGGACGACCTGGGAGCTGCATACACCTCCTGGGAACAGCGTGCACACACACACAACACACACAACACACACACACACACACCACACCACACACACACACACACACACACACACACACACACACACACACACACACACACAAACACACACACACGCGTACACACACACACACACACACACAACACAACACACCCGTAACACACGTACACACGTACACACACACACACACACGTACACACGTACACACACACACACACACACACACACGTACACACACACAACACGTACACACACAACACAGTACACACACACAACACACACGTACACATGCACACACACACACACACGTACATCAGAAATCTAGCATCAATTTAATCTCCTACATGTCTATGCATGGACAGCATCGGGTTTGTGTCTTAACTTTGGTGTATGGGATGAGTGTGTGTGTGTGTGTATGGGGGTGAGTGTGTGTGTGTATAGGATGAGTGTGTGTGTGTGTATGGGGTGGGTGTGTGTGTGTGTACACTGTTCTCTCACCTGTGTGTGTACAGCCCACAGTGTGCTGATAGTGGTGACGTGGCATTGTTTTGAGTGCACCAGGGGTTGCTTCTACACGAAAAATCCCGACGTCACACAATAAGACACAAGAAGACGAAGAAGACAGAAGAAGAAAAAGAAGAAGACATCAAAGACTACTCACCGAATACACGACGAAGACGACGCATACGACACGAAGACAGCCGAATCCTCCTCCACCACTCCCCACTCCCTCCCCATCCATCCTCCCCCTCCTCCTCCCCCTCCTCCTCCCTGGCTCCTCTCCGGCCCTGAGGCGGAGCGGGAAGCCCCAGCCCTCTCCTGGGCCCAGGGCTTGGGCGGGCGTGGAGGGGGCAGGGGGCTGGCGGAGGGGGCTTCCCCCAGGTCAGGGCTGTGGGAGGTGGGGGTGGCAGAGGGCCGTGGGACCTGGTAGGTGGGGCTGCAGCTGGAGCCCCCTGGTGGAGGGAGGGCGTGGCTGCAGAGCGACAGAGACCCAGGGTGCACCTGCATCTCCAGGGAGTACTTCCTGGGGTGGGGGGAGGGGTGACCTCTGACGCCGCTCCTGATTGGCTCAGGGGCGGGAGGAGAAGTCCTGTGATTGGCTGAGGCGGCTGGTGTCCGTGGCGACGGCCCAGGGGGCGGAGGCGGAGTGTGGGTGAGGGGGGAGGCCGTTGGCGTGGGAGGAGGGGGAGGAGGAGGAGGATGAGGACGAGGCGCTGGGCCTTGGGGAGGGGAAGCTGTCCTCCGATGATGTAGACCGGCAGGAACCAATAGGAGGCCTGGGATAGAGAAGCAATACTTAGCATGTGAGAGAGAGTTTGTGTGTGTCTACGTGTGTGTGTGTGTGTACCTGTTCTGGCAGTGGGACAGTGTGTGTGTGTGTGTGTGTGTGTGTGTGTGTGTGTGTGTGTGTGTGTGTGTGTGTGTGTGTGTG